>CAKNYM010044294.1:0-28154 GCA_932195095.1 Andricus curvator | reverse complement strand
GCAAATTAAAACATCAACAGTTTGTTAACTACTATTCCAATTGAGCTAAAACTTTCCAGAAAACTTCCTTGAACCTTTCTGAACAACTTTCTCGCTGACAGTTTTCCCTTGCTCAAAATTCGCTCGACTCCCGAAACGCTAGAAGTTCTTTGTGCACGAATTATGCACCGTCTTGGAAAAAAATTATTAACAATTTTTTAAATAAACATTTCAAACTTTTGCTGACGTCATCGGTCGCAGAACATGGCAATGCATATTTCTGATAAGTTTTATCACAAAATATCAAAAACCTCCCATTTTGTGGCGAGTTGAAGTGAAAAAAATCAAAATATTTTGTTCAAAGAAAAAAACAGTTTTTCGTAAATAATTCAAAAAATAAAAAAGCTACAACTTTTCTTATGGAAAGAAAGAGATGCGAAATTGAATTTTCACTCAGGATGTATATTTCAAAAATTAAAATTGAATACTTTAGTTTTAAGTGCTCAGGGGCCTCCCCACTCCAGCAAAATAATTCTATATCTCCTTCTTGCATCCGGCGCCTCAATTGTCAAAATTATGAGCCTCAAAAAAAAAAAAAAATTCTCTTTTGAGAGGCTCCAAACCAATTAGATTACATTTTTAATAGAAAAAAGGTTGCAAATAATAATTAGGACGGTGACAAAACAGACATTTAACTAACATTAAAAATGTAATCTAATTGGTTTGGAGCCTCTCAAAAGAGAAATTTGTTTGTTTTTTGTTTTGAGGCTCATAATTTTGACAATTACTATAAAATTTCGGCATGAGAGTTAAATCTTCACCTTATGGAACCTTTTTATGCATAACATGATTGACTAAAAATGTATCTTTTTGACACTACGTACTTTTTTTAACAACAGAAATGGAAACTTTCCTGATGAAGGCCCGCAGTGAGAGCCGAAACGTAGAAAATAAAACAATTTTTCAACAACTGTAATCGTTTCTTATGTTTTTTATTGATTGGATCGTAAGACCGAAGAAAGATAAGTTTTTAAACTTTCAAATTTTGAATTATATCAACGGTCGAAGAAAAGATAGGAGAAACAACTTGGGATCTCGCTCCAAAAAGTCGGTTTAGATAATTATATACACAAATTCTTCAGCAAAGATAAAATTAACTCAGATTTAAAAAAAAATTCCCTGATCCATTTTCAAAATTCACTGAAATTTCACTGATTTCCCTGACCATTCTTTTGTTCCCTGACTTTTCAAGGATTTCAAGGATTTCAAGGTCTGTGGCAACCCTGTTAATGGAAGGGGCACTTAATGCGCTGATGTACAGCTTAGAGCTGCTTGAAACCTAACCCTTATAAAGAATTATTTATTTGACTTATATTGCACTCACGACTACTGACTTTTAACTTAAAAAATTAGAATTAGCCTGAAAGGGAATTTTGTTTTTCCTAAAAATATAACTAATAGAATAATTGAGTTAGGTGGATTATCCTTCTTGGGAAGTGCATCATATGTTCCGAAATTATTACACTCGGAAAAATCTTTGGTTGAAGTATCAACATTTTTTGGCTAGATGTCACCAAAAATTTTGGTTGATGTAATAAAATATAACTCTATGGTGGATTCGACCAAAAAATTTCTTTTAATTGACCAAATGAGTCAACAAATACTTTGGTTAATTAAAACAAACTAATTTGGTCGTCTTCACAAATTTTGCCAATTTTAGCAAAATTTCTTTAAATTAACTCAATTAGTTTGTTGAAGGGATAACATTATTTGTCTGAGGGTACATTTATTGATTACTATTAATTAGTGGTTTGCAGAATGACCTCGGCCTGAAAAGACAAAAGCCTCGCCCGAAAGTTCCAGAAATTCAACATCTAACCTCAAGCATCATGCATCAGGCCATCACTGCCCAATGATACTGGAATGTTACAATATTAAGGGTATTAAATGAGTGCAATGTGCAGTAAATTTTATATTTTGCATATCTACCAGGAGCGACTAGAGTATCTGTGAATGGTTTTAGTGGATTTTTCCAAGAATGCTGTAATATTCTACCTTTAGCTAAGTTTCAATAAACTTCTCAATTATCATCATTGTCCATAAAGTTTATTAAGTGTTTAGTTAATTATTACCTATAATTAAAGCAAATATACTGAGCTGCACCCTGCGGCAATATTGTAATGGTATTTTTCATGAAATTAATGTAGGTATTGATGTGGGCTCTGTCACGGAAATAAATTATGGCATTACTTCTAAGTACTAAAATATTTCTACACGAAAATATTTTTTGTCATTTTAAAAGTAACCATTATTTCAAACTAATTATAAATATAAGAATTTTTTAGCAATCATGGCGTTGTTTTTTTCTCGTAAATATAAAATGAATTTCTCGTGGTAGTGTTTCTCTGTTTAGAGGACAAAAAAATATAACCTTAACAAAAAATTGTGCATATAGCTGATCGTTCTTATCAGTATACAGCATTATTACATATTCATTATTTGATCATTCTCTCTCACTACACTAAACATTTTTGTTTTAGCATGCGATAATGGCAGTGTGCCCAGATGCAGACCGCGCAAAGAATGGTTAGAATGTGTGAATGAGACCTTCTTGCGAGGTGACATAAGAAGCCATAGACATACAAGAGCTTGCATGAGAAAATGCATGGACGTGAAAGAAGCTAGAGAGTTATGCCAGGACATAAAAATGTGGCGACAAATAGTTTACAAGAAATGCATGAAGAAGAGTGTCAGTGGACTGAATGACGCCTGAAACAAAAGACCTTGGAAACTAATGGACCTGAGTGAAGCGCTTCACATCCCGTGCAGAAAATGCCCTAATATTCCCTACATTTAACAGGGAACTGGTCGGGTGTTATAAAGGGTAACCTGACTAGAAAATGTTATGCAGGCTCTTGTCAGGGGTTGATAGGGTTGCCTCTTTTTGCTTTCTAGAGAATCACAGGGGAGTTTAGAAAGGTCCTAATTTAGAATTCCGACAGGCACTACTCAAATACGAAAGGTATTTTCCTAAATTTGTCAATATCTATAAAAATGGAATTTTTAATTAATTTTTAATAAATTATAATCATAAGAGCCTTTATTTATACATCAAATTCAAATCGCTATGTTCTTGATTCTAACTTAAAAATTGTTCATTTTGAATATTTTTATTTTAAAATATAAATTTTATTTCATTTTCAACTTGCTCATTACAGTTTGGAAACCTTCAGTTCAGATCCTTATTACAATAAATTATGATAATTCGAAAAATTACAATTGAGAAACAAACCACATATTAAGTACAAACAATTATTTTAAAATCTCGTTATTAGGATATTTGATTACGTTTTAAGATATGGTGCTTAGAATTTGAAAAATGCCATCTCTGTGAACAATCAATGAATGATTTAATGAAAATTAATTGAAGTGCTAGCATTTACTTCATAAAGGCGATAAATTTCTGAACCCCATAATCTGGTTTAGCAGGATGGAATATCGCCGTGCTGCCGCGTCGGAGACCCGTGTTCGATTCCCACAAGCCTTATGTTAATCACATTTTTCTGTTTCAGCTTTTAATATAATATTCCTGTATGTATATAATAAATGTATAAACTAGATTTATATAATCATATGTACTGTACAATTGCAATTTAAATATATATAATCATGTCAAATAGTTCGATATCCTATACTCCTATAGTCAGCATGTACGTCGTATGCATGTGTAATATAGTAAGTGTGGCGTGACCTTCAACGCGACGGGGCGCGTGTTGGGTTTATTTTTTTCGTCTGCTAATCCGACTGTACCAATTTTTCCTAAGTCATTTACTAAATCAGTGTGCCGGTCTCTCTCGACGTTACTACAGTTGTTTGCAAATACTTCAAACCTTTTTTGAAATAAATGTAACATTTTTAGATTTGATTCCAATTAATTTTGTAGTTCGGCATGTAGTTACCAGTTACTACTCGAAGTAGTAAACATTACAAAAAATCTGCTCTGTCCCTCCATTGCAAACTAGAAATAGTAAAATCTAGTCTGATTTTTAGCAAATAGTACAGCAAAAGGTTTCTCCGTGTAATTATTACGAAATCTCGTAAATCATAACGTCATCACATAACCTATAATGAAATACAGGAATTAATAGGGAAATAGAGAAAGGATCTAGAAGGGACCTTACTATTTAGTCGGGTAATAGAAAGGCACCCTCGCTCGAATCTGGCCAATGAGTCTAGGCTAGCGCCTTTTCTGCAAAGCGTGACGTTCTTGTCGGGTCCTTTCCAGATTTCTCGTTCAGCGCCCAAATAAATTTAGGGCAATATGACTAGCACCCTACCAAAACCGAGTCACGATTTCTGCACGGGATGATGACCTTATGAGACTCTTCATTTGGGGTGATCGCTAGAGAGATTGACCAGCATCCTGGGTCGGAGCAGTGTTGCAGAATAAACGTGCTATTTGAATAAATAGGGCGGGAAGTCTAGATCAATCTAAAAATCTATACTCCGTCCCCTACATTACTTTCTTCCTCACAGAATGAGTGACGCTTATCCCAAAAGGGAAATAGCCTAATGGTATAATAATAATTTATGCAAGTACTGGATAACTAAAAACTATAGACTAAATTAAGGCTACATCATTGAAGTTCAGCCGAATGCTTACCGTAAATATAATTTGTTGGCTTATCTGCAAAGTCTGCATCAGTCCATTAATTCGGGACAGGTGTACACCCCACAGCTTTGTGCAGAAAGAATATCAAAGGGGTTGACGTATATGAGTGCATTCATTGCCTTTCTATAACGCACTGCAAAAATCCGCACGCTGTTGTCGAGCGAAAAGCCCTCTGTGTCTGGCTAATTGGACAAATCGCCTACCTTTCTATCGTTTGACGGCGCAATCCGTCGGCTTTCTAGCTCAACAAATTAACGAGCTATAGCAAACAGGTCAGCAGCTTTTGTAACTGCTTCTAGATACCATAAAGCTTTGCAATCTCAAATACATATTGATATCGCTGGATTTTTTCACTGAACTAAAAAAATAATAGTATATTAAAGATGCAATTCTTTCATATACACATTTCGAGTAAGTACCTACCTCGAAAATGCGCTTAGTATATGCATATATAAGTATTATTTTCAGAAAGTTCTATTTTTGATGGTTCATTATCATTTTGTTAATAAATAAATGTCGGTAACAAAGAAATGAGGATAAACTTCCGGACAGTGCTTACCACCGATTTTTTTGAATCTCACAAGATACTTATGTATTCTGCTGCGCTGATTGCGTAAATAATAGTGAAAATTAGCGCAATTTCCTTTTTCATGGTGCAAACCATTAAAAACCCATGAAAATCTTTTTTTTTTGCGATTATCTCAGCCAATACGCAAATTTCGGAAAATGATTGCAATAAAAGTTGTAGATCTGATTGAGATACATATTTTTTGTTGCAAACACTTTTTTCATGAGCTATATTTTCCGAAAAAATTAGTGATAAATTTGATTAAGTGTAACATATTTCAGTGTACTTTTTGCCATCGTGCTATTTGACGCCACAAACTAAAACACATTGGAAAAGAGTAGGTGTGACCTTCGTTGGAAAGGGTTTTACCAAACTTATTTCTATGACCAGTCAAAGGGGGCCTCCCCCCCTCCCCCCGCCGCACAAGACGTTGGGAAGGGGTGACGGTTTGACTAACATTATTTCTGTGACCAGTCACCAGTTACAGGGGTGCCTTCCCGCCCCCGACGAGACGTTGGAATCTAAGTCGGTGATTGCTCTTTTTTTAAATTTTGATTCGCAATTAAAATAATTAGACAGGTTTTCAGGATTTATTTAATAAATAACACATATAGAATTTTTTTTTTATTTTGAAATTTTATTTTCTAAGTGCAAAAGTGTAGAAAAATGTCACATTTAAGTGCATTACAAAATCGAGAAAAACTCTATTTTTACAATCATAAATTTAATTTAATTTACATTGCACAAAGTAAACATTAATTTATTCGAGTCAGATCTGTTCACCCGTCATTACATTTTTGTTTCTGTAAGCAAAAGTTACTTTATTGCCCAAAATAATGGACGAAAATTATATTTTAAGAACGACTAAAAAGGAAAATTTCGCAATACTTTCGTAGTCTTATTAAAACCAAGGGTCTTAGTGGGTAATTGAATATTATTATAGGGTTGGAAATATAGTTCGCAGTTTTCTGAAGGTAACTTATGTGATTATTTAAAATTTTAAAATTTGTTGAGTGTTTTACGGGGATGCTCTTCGGATTTATTAAGGCAAAAGTGCCGCCGAAAAAATTGTTGGTTGGGACAACTAATAAAGTAGTAGGGCCAACTACTTTAGTTTGTAACATATGCCGCTGCTATTTAACTGGTTGGGGCTACTACTTTTATTCGCAGCATTGGTAGTAGTTGTCCTTACTACTTGTTGTCGCGACAACTTTTGATGGTGCATAGACTTTGAAGAACAGTGAATAGTATGTGTTTACACATGTACTATTTTCAGGTAAGTAAGTAAGTAAGTAAGTCAGTCTTACTATTAAATTAGTTAGTCTTACAAATAAGCGAATTAGTGAGTTTCACTATTTAAATTAGTAGTCCTGATTATTAAAACTATAAAATTTTACTATTAAAATTACTGGCTCGTGGACTATTGCGAAGTGAGTACTTCTCAATATTGAAATTATAGTAAATTTTACTATAATTTCTCTATAGTGGACACCAGAGCGTTCTCAGGACTTCCTATAGAGACCAGGTCCTGATAAGACGTCATTTCGAAATACACCCACATGCCCATTGGGATCTTAATGAAAAACCACTATAATTTCAATACACAAGAACTCCAATATAAGGCCAGTTTCGGGGGTTACTTCGCAGTGGCAGTGGCACTAAATTCTTCGTTGGATGAATGGTGCGGGGTGGCCACGCATTGTTGACACTGCTTGTGTGCCGAGAAACTGCGTGGGCCAGCAGTTCTAGGAAGAACAAAATCAGTCGGCCTTATATTGGAGTTCTTGTGTATTTAAAAGTGCAGACTTGCAGTAGTATTATGTCTATTAGAAAATGTAGATCGATGCGATAGTCTTCACGGTCTTCACTACTGCACAATTCACAAAAAGGTTAAGATGAAAATGGCGACGATCGAGAACATGACGCGATATTTCGGTGCGAATGTGGGCAGCACTGCTCAGGTTTCAGTTCTGCCAATGTCGCCAAGGAGGGAAACTTGTAACTATTACTACTTTTATTTCTTGGAAAATAAATTGGTGGTAAATGTGACTACTTTATTTGTTGTGACTAGAATTACTATCGTTACTAATCTAACCTACGTAGGATTACTAACTTATTGTCACAACTAACCATTATTTCCAGTGTGGAAGGTGTGGTCTTAGGGGGTTGTTGAATATTATCATGGGGTTGAGAATATAACTTGTGGGTTTCTGAAGTTGAGTTGGGTGATTATTTTTAATTTGTTGAGTATTTTACGTAGAGACTCTTCGGTTTTTTTAAGGGAAAAGTAGTAGTGGTGGTCTCAGGGGATTGTTGAATATTATTATGGGGATGGAAATATAAGTTAAGGTTTTCTGAAGGTGATTTTGGTGATTATTTCAAATTTTCTAATTTTTTTAGTGTTTCACGTGGAGGGTCTTCGGATTTGTTCAGGTAAAATTGGTAGGGGTGGTCTTAGGGTTTTTTTTTTAAATATTATTACGAGGTGGGAAATATGACTTGGGATGTTCTGTGCTGCGGAACTATTTGGCAATCAGCTACACTGGATCCGTAATGTCCCGCACGTTAGTTCTCCTCTTAAGAATTAAAAAATTGAAAAAAGGGAGGATGATACCCGGGTACACCGTTACACCGATGAAGGTGTTTTTTTGGTCAGACACATAAGGGATAATTTGCAACCTAAATTTCGAAATCAAAGTAAAATAATATAGTTACTTTATTTGAGAAATAACTTCTAATAAACTGTTTAATTATTATACTTAGGTATCAACATTTAAAAAAATATATAAGCCGCAACCGAATTGAACAAATTAACATGTAATGACAAATAATATGCAAAACTCATGAAAATTACTACAAAATTAGTTATTTGAAAATATGTTGGTGACTGCTCCTTGATTACGAGGGAATTATTCAACAATTTAACATCTTTTTAAAAGTTATCTTTTACAGAGATGTAATTTAAGAAAAAAGTGAATAACTTTTTTCAAATAATTCCCGCGAGATCAATGTGCTACCACCAACATAATGGCAGACTTACTTCATCTCGAGTCCCGATTGAGAACGATAGGCAGGGCCGACTGTAGGGATATGGGCGCCCTGGGCGATAAGCAAAATAGCGCGATAATTTGTATTAAATAAACACATTAAATTATTTAAGTAATTGTTGATAACAATTGTAATAAATACATGTTTTTTAGAAATATATTAAATAAATTCACTTTTGTGATAAGTCTTCAAAATACAACTTTTTATTTTATATACATACATATTTACAGAATATATACACGACACAATATTATATTGACACTCATTCAGGAAATTTGTGATAGGTTTTTAAAATATTTACGTTATAATAGAGATTAGGAACGACGAATATAATTCAACGTAACCATTTAAACTCTCTCTTATCGGCCCTACTATCGGCGCAAAAATTATAGGCATCTGCCTTTGAAGCTTAGCAACTCAGCCAAAAAAAAAAGCTAGAGTAATAAGTAAATAGTCATGTGAAAGCTGAAAGTGTTCCACGTAAATCAGTTTGAAGACAGTAATGTAAAAAAAATTTTGGGCTTTGCAGACTGAAAAATCTAAAAAAAGTAAGGAATTTCGGGCACATTTAAGAAGAGTCAAGTTTAGAGAATTATTTCTTATACAAGAGGCAATGGCAAAAATTTGAAAAAATTCATGAATATGAGGAAAACATTTGTGGAAAAATTGTAGTTGACAAATTTGAGAAATAATAAAAATTGTTGCTTAAAATTACAAAAATGTACAACTACACTATCTTTAGTTCTAAAGAAGATATTAAAGCGATTTAAACTCCAAACTGTAACGGATAGGCTCTGTAATTATTTACAATCTCCCGGAAGGATGTGATCGTTTTATTTTTGGTGGAAATCGCGCTATTTTCGGACATTTTTTTTTTGTTGGAAAGTAAGTGTTAGAAACCAGCAAGGGTACATTTTTTTGCTGCTGGTCAGAAGAGGCGTCAATGTCTGGGTAGGAGTTCAGAAGCACGGGTCAAAAAAAGGCACCAGCGGTCGGCAGCAAAAAAAAAGCACCCCCGCTGGTTTCTAACACTTACTTTCCAACAACAACAAAATGTCCGAAAATATCGCGATTTCCACCAAAAATAAAACAATCACATCCTTCTGGGAGATTGTAAATAATTACAGAGCCTATCCGTTACAGTTTGGAGTTTGAATCGCTTTAATATCTTCATTGGAACTGAAGATAGTATAGTTGTAAATTTTTGTAATTTTAAGCAATAAACTTCATTATTTCTCAAATTTGTCGACTGCAATTTGTTCACAAATGTTTTCCTCATATTCATGAATTTTTTCAAATTTTTCCCATTGACTCTTGTATAAGAAATAATGCTCTAAACTTGACTCTTCTTAAATGTGCTCGAAATTCCTTATTTTTTTACATTTTTCAGTCTGCAAAGCCCAAAATTTTTTATACATTACCGTCTTTAAGCTTATTTACGTGGAACACTTTCAGCTTTCAAATCACTATTTACTTATCACTCTAGAATTTTTTTTGGCTGAGTTGTTAAGCTTCAAAGGCAGATGCCTATAATTTTTGCGCCGATAGTAGGGTCGGTGAGAGAGTGTTTAAATGGTTACTTTGAATTATATTCGTCATTCTTAATCTCTATTATAACGTATATATTTTAAAACCCTATCACAAATTTCCTGAATGAGTGTCGCTCCTATAACTATCATTTATTTGGTCATTCGGCTTGGGCGCCAAAATATCTCAATCCAAATAAGGGCTTAGAGGAGGAGCACAGATCCTTGAACAGATTAGTTAAAAAGCTATTACTGATCTTAAGACCCAGAATCGGAAAACAGGTGCAAAGTTGTCTCCTTTCCAGACACCTGAAAACGCAGGTCCAGGCAGGTACAAAGTAAAATCCCAAGCCCGCCCCCCCAGTCACAGCGCCCTGTGCGACCGCACAGCTCGCACACCCCAAAAGCGGGCACTGACAATAGGCAACGATAGCCGGCCTCAATCGTTCCGAATCGGTGCGACCCGATTAAGAAACACAATTGGGAACAATTAAATTTTTTTTTCAATCGTTCTCAATCGGATCTAACCAAACCTTTTTTTTGTAGAAGAGATTTCTCATTTCTCGTTAACCAGCAGTGGCGTAACTATCGGGGTTCCAATGTATTCCATGGAACGCGAGCTTCCAAGCCAGGGGGCACCCAAGGCTCCGAATTACAAAAAATTCATGAGAAATAACTTAAAATAAATTTATTTCTCACCCAAAATAATTATGTGTTATTGCAAGGGAGATTCTCCTTTTTCTTCCGAACACAAGTTTCCTGAACATAGTTATGCTACATACGTTACAAGCATGAGAAAAATTTATTTACACTATCGAGATTATAGTACGAAAATAGATTAAATATTCTATCACAGGTTAATACTTGTGCAAAGTAAAAGAATAATAATAAAACTTTTAAGAACATAATATAAATAATAATATTATACACGCGGAAAAAAGAAATGTAATATTTACTAATCAAGAAATGTAAAGTGTTTCTTGTAACCGTAACAGTAAAAACTGCTCTTAATGAAGGGGTGAAAATGTCAAAAGCACTTAGCATTTTGTAAATGTCACAGTAAATTTAGGGTGAATTTAACGGTAATCCTTTAGTAAAATAAACCTCTATTCGCTAGTATGAAATACGGTAAGATATGTAAAATCCACTGAATCGAGATTACAATAATCGGTGCATGCTACCGATCCGAATAGCTTGTTTAGCTCGCCCTCAAAGTCGTAATAACGCAACCTATCCGCGCGGACCACCGGATGAATTCATGACGCCATCGGCAATGGATGGATTGCATCACTTAAAAAACATTTATTTTTGACATTTCTGTGACAGTCGTCACATTACTCCATATCCCCACTTAGCAATGAAGGGGTTTTATAATCAATAACACAATTTTGGATGGCACATCTTATTCATAGATCGCGTACAGTTGAGAGTTTATTGGATGAAGACGTGTTTACGTTCCGCGACTGTTCCAGCTGACTTGTATGGATATGAGGTAAATGCGAGAACTTTTGTCGTGTGCCGCGATGACATGGACGCGTATTCAAAAGTCGTTACCGAGATCGCCACCTTAGTTACAAATGCATTTCGGAATTATTTCACAGATCGCAACTCGTGTAATAGAGTGTAGTGGTTAAGATAATCGACTTCCGTGTCTTACTGAAAAACCCGACGTCGGATCCTACGTCGGATACTAACAGTTTCCTGTGTCGTAGCCGACGTCGAAACCCACGTAGGAGCCTACGTTGGATCCTGATAGTTTCCGACATCAGAAACGACGCAGGAAACGTCGTCGAGTATTGGGATCGTTTCCGACGTCGGAAACTATTATGATCCTAATAGGATCCAACGAGATTTTTTTTTAAATAAAATGTTTATGGAATAATAACTGTTACAAACTTAATGCTTAATTTATAGAATAACAATAAACAAAACTATAATATAATATACACTATATATATATATATATGTGTATATTTATTTATATATATATATATATATAATTTAAAAAAAAGCTAAACAACCACCGCAGGGTCCCACTAAGAGCAACTCCCATTCAACAAAATGTCAATAGCCCCCAGTAGCAACGCGGTAAATCACACCTATGGCCACGTCTCACAACCGTGAGATGGGTGGTCGTATATATATATATATATATCTATATTGTAACTGTTGGTTTTTGGCGAAGTTAACTTTACTTATATCTAAGATTCTTGTGAATAAATTTTATTAATGCAAAGGGTTACGCATGGAGGAGAAATAAGATTTTTAAATTTAGAAACAGGTGTTTATTCACCAAAGCCTGTAGCTGAATCTTATGAATTCTCTAGAGTTTCTCTTATTAGCAATAAAAGTCCTTGCAATATAATATGAGCCTTAACTGAGTATCTTTAGTAATCTCTTTGGAATTTTCCCTATCTCTAATGAAAACTGATTAATGGTAAATCTTTTTTTTTTATTTGTTTTCTCTTTTTTAATTTCGGTGTCTGCAGAGCAAAGACCCGTAGTATAATCGTGTGCACAGTGGCAATCTACCAATTTATGATTCTATTGTAATTTTCCCTAAATCTAATTTGCCTAATCATTGGCTATTCAAAATGTCCTTATAATAATAATTCTAATCCAGGTTAATTGATGGTCCCTAAGACGCTTCTCTTGCTATGCTAACTAGACAAGAGGCCTGGCTTGAGTCGTTCCTTTACTGCAGGGATAATACCTACCTGCTTGAAGTAGAGGTGCGCAAAGTTTCTCAATGTAAAAGTACAAGTGTACGAATCCGGATTTTTCGGTGATGAGAGATTTACTCTTAGTCGAAATTATGGTTACGGTCAAAATTCCCTTTTAAATAGAGAAATATTCTCAGGACTTACTCTCCAAGCTTAGCCCCTTTCTTAACCAGGTTGGAGAATAAATTCTCGCCTGCTTATAAGAAGCTAAGGATTTGATGAGTAAGTTATCGATTATAGAATCTAACTCCTTCAACTGGTTTACACAGTTAACTGTGCTCCACTCTTCAGTTAGGCTAATATAATTCTAAGTTCGGCAATAGTTCTCTCTTGGGTATTGCCAAAAGGTTAAAGTTTTATTTTAAGACTCGTAAAATATTAATATCGGAAAATCTCCGTTTAAAACTCAGAATAGTTCCCGCAGGAAAAAGAAAGTTGACGCCTTGAATGGCACGCACAACTATTCAAGAGGATGGACCTCTTGTAGACAGGGTGAGGAAATGTAATTTTCGTCCTCTCTTAGAGGTTCTTCCCTTTTAAGAGAGAATTTGGAGACTTAGGTTTTTAGGCCTAAGAACACAAATTATCCCAAGTTCTTGGAGGGAAGTACTAGGCAAGGATGGAGAAGAGAGTTCTCCAGCTTCCCTTGAGGTACTCCCCAAGATTTGTTGCGTTTGCCACGCAACATCCCCAACTGCCGTTTTCGGCTTGTGTAACGCTTTTTATAGAAGTTTACACTTTAGACTCCCACTATTCGCGTGCTAGTAGTAGGTGGGAGGCTCCGGAGTCTGCGCTTTTCTGTTGCTCCTCTGTGATGCAACAGAATGTTCTCTTTTCAAGCAAGTAAAATGTTTTGCCTACAGCAAGGCTCTATCCCTGTAACCCACTGGTTACAACTGGCCCTCTTTGAGATTTGCAGCAGCAGCAAGATAACAAAGAAAGGTCGTTTTAAAGAAACTAGCGCTAATTATCAGTAATATAAGCAAGAAACAAGTAAAATGTACACACAAAAAGAAGTGGTTGAATGTAAATCATAGAAAATGAAATAGAATGTATAAGTGTGAATATAAGTAATAAAATGCTTAAAATAAATCGATTCGAACCATAATCCTAGGGTGCCTCGCCTTCCATCCTTCCCAACTGCTGCGAAAATCTTAACCCTTGGTTGTGGTAGCGATTATTTCGATCTGGATTTTTCAAGGGATTGTTTTCCTTGCGTGTCCATGTCGATGTTAATGGCCATTCTTGAGAGGGTGACCATTCGCCGTATCGTCCCCAATCTTCCATCGTCTCTGCGGGGTGCATCCTCCAGTCGGAACTTACAGCTCTCTTTGCTAATGAGTCCTTCCTTCTATCTTCGGCCTCGATTCTCAATTCACGTTGTCGTTCCTCTTTAAGTTCAGGTAGCACTTCTTCCTAAGGGTTTTAGGTTTGACAGAGAGAGCTTTCTTGGCAATAGTCTCAGGTCTGTTTTCCTTGTCCTTCTCTGCTTTGTGTATACTAGGCTGGAAATTGCGTTTCCCTGGCCTCAAATCTTTATCGTCGTAAATATTTTTGACGAGTGCTTCCTGTCCACTTTTAAGAGCGGCATAAATCCCTCGAATCGGTTTGGTAGTGACCTTCTCCAAGGTAGCAGCCCTCCATTCTTTTTCAGCTTGGCACTCGTTCACCTTCCGTGGCTCTTCTGTAGAATTTTCTTCCATGGGCACGTCATTTTGACAGCCGATGAGTCTGACCTCGTTTAATGTCAGTTCTCCTAAAATTTCCAAGTCCAGGTCTGGATTCACAGGTGCTTTAGGTACTACTACGAAATTTTCTTGATTGGAGGTTAGTGGCTGCGGCCCTGGGTTTGTATCTGCAGTTTCCATACAAGTTGCTTGTACCGTCAAATTCAATGGAACTGTCTCCTCGCACATCAGTTCTGAGAGTTGTTCCTCTGGACTACGCAGTAACATTTCCTCTTCCATAGGTGTCATAACTTGCGACGTGGGGCTCAACATGTCGATTTCTTCACATATGGGTGAGAAAGAAGGTGGTGTAGGACTTTTCATGTTGATTTGCTCACTTACATCTGTTGAACTTTCCTTAGTCACATTTGCACATGTTGATGTTGAGGTTAGCGGTGTCGGACTCAATGTAATCACCTCTATACACTTGGAAGTGGAAGGTTCTGGTGTAGAACTTAACGTGATTATTTCTACACACTTTGAAGTTGAAGGCCGAGGCGTGGAGTTTTTCGTAATTATCTCCGCACCTGTCGACGTAGAGGGTTGTGGCACATATTTCTGCAACTGTATTTCCGCACGTGCCGATGTTGATGGCTGTTGTGTGTCATCCGATTGACATGCTGCATCGCTGGTTCCTACACATTTCTTCCTCACGCTCTCGGGAAATTTAGCTAACTCGACCTCCGTTACTACCATATTCGGGGCTCTTATGGTTCGTCGCCTCGTGGTTGTGATAAATCGCGGTCGGGTTGGCACTTCATCATGTATCGTGATTTCTGTGATAATGATATCTTTTATCCCATTCTCCAAATTGCACTGTATAGCTACGTGACAATTGGTGTCAGGGATTTCGTGCTGGCTTTCTGCGTCTGGCATCTTCGAAGTTTGGATCGTTACTGACCTGCCCTCCGTTGTCTGATTTTCCGGTGGCCTGAGGCCCGAGAGTTTCGGCATTTTCTCCATCCCCTCCCTTTTAATTTTCCTCATGATATTTACGGATATCGTTGGCATGGTATTGCCCACTCTCTCGGTCCTGTTCGTCGTTCCACAGGATGTACACGTTGATGGCGATTTTCTTACGAACTCGGTAGGGTCCTTCGTATAACGAGAGAAACTTGGCCATAGCGCCGGTCAATGCGTTTGACACGTTGCAGGCCTTAACTAGGACTTTCTCTCCTATCACATAAGAAACGCCCTTTTTACTTTTATTGAGACGTGCTAGTTTTTTCTCTCTTTTTCTTCGTATTCGGTCCCGTATCACGACTAATTGTTCCTCCGGATTGGTTTGGGGGTGGAATGGCAGTGCAGGTAGCAGGTCGGTCCACCGTCTTTTAGGTTTTCTTCCCCATAAAGCCTGGTAGGGGGTCACTTCTGTTGTGTCGAGATGGGACGCATGTATAATTGTCTCCACGTTTTCCAATTCCTTGTACCATGTATTGTGCTTATCCGGTGGAAGGAGTGTACGAAAAAGTCGTGCGAGCTCTCGGTTGACTCTCTCTACCATATTAACCTGTGGATGCCTAATCGATGTGAGAATCAGTTGGATGTTTCTATCTTCCAGTGCTTTTTTTCACTTTTTGCTCGTAAATTGTGTGCCTCTGTCCGAGAGTACTTTTTGTTGCGCGCCGACATTCTCTATGAAATCATCCAGTTTCTTTATTGCACTTTCGCTGTTCGCCTTTTTCATCGGATATAATTTCGTGAATTTTGAGAAAGTGTCAATCATTACCAGCAGGTGCTCATATCCATATTTAGTTTTGGTGAGTGGTCCTAAAAATCTATGGAGATAAGTTCACGTGGTGATTGTGATAAGACTGGTTCTTGTAAGGCTTGTGACGCCTGTGGTGACACTTTGTTACGCTGACATGAATCGCACGTTGCCAAAACATTTCACGTCAATTTTTCCAATCGTGGGCTATAAAAGGATTCTTTTAACATCCTGTATGTATTTTCCTTTCCAGGATGTCCATATGATACATGACATTCTTTTATGAGCTTTTTTGCAAAATTTACCGTTACATAAATGCGGTATACATTACCGCTCACGTGGTACAAGATGTCGTTTATAATTTTGAAGCGTGCATGATCTTCGTGATTCTCAGCGATTTCTTTGAGAAGTTTGACTGCCTTTCGATCTTCTTTTTGTTGTTGAGGGATGTTTCTGATTTTATCTTCAAGTTCCGGAGTCCATTCGTATGTTAGTGCGTTGATAATCACTCGAGTTTTTCCACGGTTTTTTTTATAACTCTCCTCGTCGTGTAATCGACTTAACACGTCAGCCATTCCGTTCTCTTTGCCGGGTAAGTGTTCGACGGTTATTTTGTAATCCTGAATTGCTAAAATCCATCGGGTAAGACGCGCGTTGACAAATTTACACGTTTTTAAAAAAGTTAGAGCGAGATGATCGGTTCTGTTGATAATTTCTGCCCCGTGTAGATAAGTTCGGAACTTTTGTAACGCCCATACAATTGCTAAAAGTTCCTTCTCTGTTGTAAAGTATGTGAGTTCCGGACCTTTTAGCGTTGGACTTGCCAGCGTAATTATCTCCTTTTCGGATTTGTCATTGAATTGATAAAGCACCGCGCCGAGTGCGTAGTTGCTTGCATCTGTCTCTAGATAGTATCCTTTTTTAGGATCTGGAAAGTAGAGCATGATAGAGGTTCCGAAAAGATTTTTAATTCTCTCAAAACTCTTCTGTGCTTCGGAATCCCAATTCCACGGTGCTCCCTTTTTTATTAGCTTTAACAGAGGTACAGTTTCGGCGGCATGTTTATCACTAAATTTAGAATAAAAATTGATCAATCCTAAAAATCCTCTTAATTGTTTGACGTTCTTTGGCGCTCGAAAGTCGTGTATGCATCGTATCTTCTCGGGATCTGATTTTACCCCTTCGGTGGTTAAAATGAATCCGAGAAATTTTGTTTCTTTCTTGAAAAAGTGTGATTTTCCAAGATTTGGAGTAAGATTATTTTCATTTAATCTTTTTAAAATTTCATCAAGGTGTTCAAGATGTACTCGTTTTAAGTCCGAATAGCACGACTTTGAATTCATAGCTGCGTCCTCTGTACTGGAAGGCAGTGTACTGTCTTGAATCTGGGTGAAGAGGCACCTGCCAGAAACTGCTAGTCATATCCAGGTTTGACATGATATTCATGCCTTTACACTTCTGGAATAGCACCTCTGCAGGTTCTGGACATTCCCAGTCTTCGATGAGAATTTCGTTTAGTTTGCGAGCATCCAAACATAAACGGAGTGTGCCATCTTTTTTTACAACCGGTACGATGGGGTTGATGTAAGAGCTATTCGATCGCTGGATTATTCCCAATTTTAACATTCGTTGGATTTCATTGTCGACTTTTTCACGATGAGCCATGGGAATTGGATAGCTGCGACCTACAAAAGGTTGCCCCTCTCGCACTTTTAACACATGTTGATAATTGGTCAGTAAACCGGGCTCTCGACGAAATACTCCGCGATGTTTCCACAGTATTTTCTCAAGTTTCTCCTTGTCAGATTTGTCTAAGTCTGGATTTTCATTCAACTTTTCTTGTATTTCTTTCCATTCTATATGTAGAGGGAGTGATTCTATTTCTGCAGAGTCGAAATTGTCAGCTGTTCCTTGTATTTCTTTCGTCCCTTCAGCAGAATACTCAACGTTACTCAGGTTATATTGCCCCTCTGGACCTTGATTGCTTCGATCTTGTACAATCCTGACAGAGGGTTCTCCTGCTAGATATGGGAAGGTCAGTGTTTTATTATCTAGGTCAATTTTTGCTCTATGTTCATCAAGTATATCAATACCAATGATACATGTCCTTGAGAGTTTTGGTACTACTAAAAAAGCGAATTGTATAAGGGCGTTTGGAAATTGTACATCCGCATAGATTTGGCGATTGAGTCGAATAGCTTTGCACCCCATGGAATTCCTCGGATATGCAAGTAATTTCCGCACCTGTGTCTATTAGAGCGTTTGTCACTATACCTGCCACTTGAATATTGACAGTGTAACACTTAGATTGCTTTTGTAGTAAAATTTCCTTGCCTTCTTCCAGCAATTTTTCTCGAGTGCTCGTAAGCATGTTCGCCGTGTATACTACTGTTGTCGCCGCGTCAATATATTTTTTTTTTGTTTATTGACGCGGCTACTGTTCGTTTCCCGTCACATGTGGAGCCTCTTCTACCGCGTATGCCGTCTCCTCAACTTCCATAATTGGATCGACTTCAATATTTTGAACTCGATACGGCGACGGATTTTGTTGTTGTTGCCTCCATGAGTTATTTTCCCATGGGGTGCGGGGCCCCCCTTGACTTTGGCCTGACCTCGGCCCTGGCGTTCCGTTTGAACGTTGCGAGTTTCCCGTTGCAGGTGGCGGCGTCCAGTTGCTATGGCTACCTTGGCCGGCGGCACCTGTTCGTTGGTGGTTGCCTCCTGCGTTCGGGGCTCTCCATGGATTTTGCTGGCTGTTAGGGGTTTCCCTTAGATTTGGCGTCTTTATTCTCCATTCTCGCTGTTCTGAGGTTTTGGTGTTTGAACTACTGATTTTATCAAACTTTTCCAATAGTTCGATTAATGGTTCGTATTTACCAATCCCTCGACCGATAATTGCATATTTTATTTCATCGCTGTAGCGTCGTGCGAGCCTTCGAATTACTTCTGCTTGCTCTGGCGTTGGTATTAATTCGCTGACGCTAGCAAACATTTTGATGGCATATTCTGCGCGAGGTCGGTCGCGATTTGGTTGATAAAATCCAAACTCCAATTTTTTTTAACCTCATGCTGTGTTTGCTCTCCCCAGTATCTTTGCTGGAATTTGGCGAGGTATGAATCGAGGTTTGTGACGTCATTTTTGATAATGAGCCACCAGTCGTTAGGTGGTCCTGAGAGTGATTTCTCAATGAGATACTCTGCGTCGCAGGCACGTGGGCGTACCACTTCCCAGTATTGCCTTAGTTGACGTACGTATCGCATTGGGCTTCCTTCTCCATTGAATTCCGGAAGGACGTACCTGATATCGGGTTTGTTGACAGGTAACGAATCCATGACTCTGCGGTCGAGCTCTCCTGTCATTCGTTCTGCTGTTCGTGCATGGGCGGTCTCTAATCTGTCGATTTGTGCCTGCATGCGATTTTCTCGGTCCTCCAGGCTCTGGGTTACATTAGTCGTCGCTTCCAATGAGCGGCTTATGCTATTTTCGAGGGCGTTGAGCTTAGTCTGGATTACTCGATCTTTCTCGGCCAGTCGTTGTTCGTTGCACCTTCTTTCGTCCTCCAAAATTCGTTGAGTCCGGTTTTCTAATTCTTCTAGGCGTTTGTTGATTGCCCCCCATATTTGCTCAGAATTAGTTTCCGGCAGGACTTGTTGAATTAGTAAGTTGTCATCGAGATGTTCCAGAGAGATGTTTCTAACTGTTGAATCTATGTCTTCTTGATTGATGTCTTCATCCATAGCCAATCTTCTATTGGTTTTCGATGAGCGGAGGTTCGTTTTCGCCATGTTCGATGTCTTGATTTTTACTCGCGCTTTTTTAATTTCCTAACCACGATATGTTGGCAACGTGATGTTCTTCTATTAAAAAGTTTTGCGTTTCACACACTAATATTACTTCTTCAAATTTTGATACTACACTAAACTCTTATTGTTTGTAAAGTTTTATTTTAGTTTCACTTTCGAAGGTGATTCTCGTTTTCCACGAATCGATCGTGTATTGTTTTAGAATTGAAACACTGATTTCACTTATCACTATGATCTTTTGATCGTACTTTCTTATCGTTATCGATTTTTCGCATTCGTAATCGATTCTCTCGTTAAAAAGGCACTCTTTTTTCATGTTTTATTGAGTTAAATTATTGTTCTTTTTGAGTTTCTTTAGGCGTTCTTCCGCTTGCCATTCATCGAAACCTGTCATGCCCTTTGGTACATTTTTTTGACTTGTAGGGGGTGGCAGATATACTTTTTTTACTTTACCTTTAAAGAAAGCTTTTATGAGCTTATTTCGGTCCATTTAAATGGATAAACGCGACGAGAGAAAAAAAAACCTTACTCCTCTTCATACTCGCATGCCCCAAACCTTGGGCGCCAGTTGTAACTGCCGGTTTTTGGCGAAGTTAACTTTACTTATGTCTAAGATTCTTTTGAATAAATTTTATTAATGCAAAGGGTTACGCATGGAGGAGAAATAAGATTTTTAAATTTAGAAACAGGTGTTTATTCACCATAGCCTGATCTAACGGTATTTACATGTGATCCCTGAATCTGTGCTGTCTTCATTTCTAAATTATAATCCTCAAAAAAAAGTAGAAGTAAATGCCTTTATGCATTTGTTGGCAAAACTAAGCCGTAGCTAAAATTTCGACATTGAGTACTTAATTTTTATTCTTACGAGTAACGAAAAATCTTTCTAAATTAAGCCGTAGCTGAATCTTATGAATTCTCGTAGTATAATCGTGTGCACAGTGGCAATCTATCAATTTATGATTCTATTGTAATTTTCCCTAAATCTAATTTGCCTAATCATTGGCTATTCAAAATGTCCTGATAATAATAATCCTAATCCAGGTTAATTGATGATCGCTAAGACGCTTCTCTTGCTATGCTAACTAGACAAGAGGCCTGGGTTGAGTTGTTCCTTTACTGCAGGCATAACACCTACCTGCTTGAAGTAGAGGTATGCAAAGTTTCTCAATGTAAAAGTACAAGTGTACGAATCCGGATTTTTCCGGTGATGAGAGATTTATTCTTAGTCGAAATTTATAGTTAGGGTCAAAATTCCCTTTTATTTAGAGAAATATTCTCAGGACTTACTCTCCAAGCTTAGCCCCTTTCTTAACCAGGTTGGAGAATAAATTCTCGCCTGCTTATAAGAAGCTAAGGATTTGATGAGTAAGTTATCGATTATAGAATCTAACTCCTTCAACTGGTTTACACAGTTAACTGTGCTCCACTCTTCAGTTAGGGTAATATAATTCTAAGTTCGACAATAGTTCTCTCTTGGGTATTGCCAAAAGGTTAAAGTTTTATTTTAAGACTCGTAAAATATTAATCTCGGAAAATCTCCGTTTAAAACTCAGAATAGTTCCCGCAGGAAAAAGAAAGTTGAACCCTTGAATGGCATGCACAACTATTCAAGAAGATGGACCTCTTGTAGACAGGGTGAGGAAATGTAATTTCCGTCCTCTCTTAGAGGTTCTTCCCTTTTAAGAGAGAATTTGGAGACTTAGGTTTTTAGGCCTAAGAACACAAATTATCCCAAGTTCTTGGAGGGAAGTACTAGGCAAGGATGGAGAAGAGAGTTCTCCAGCTTCCCTTGAGGTACTCCCCAAGATTTGTTGCGTTTGCCACGCAACATCCCCAACTGCCGTTTTCGGCTTGCGTAACGCTTTTTACAGAAGCGTTACACTTTAGACTCCCACTATTCGCGTGCTAGTAGTAGGTGGGAGGCTTCGGAGTCTGCGCTTTTCTGTTGCTCCTCTGTGATACAACAGAATGTTCTCTTTTCAAGCAACTAAAATGTTTTGCCTACAGCAAGGCTCTATCCGTGTAACCCACTGGTTACAATATATATATATATATATATATATATATATATATGTATACGGAAACGATCCCAATACTGGACGACGTTTCCTACGTCGTTTCCGACGCCGGAAACTATCAGGTACCGACGTAGGATCCTACGTGGGTTACGGCGTCGGCTACGACGCAGGAAACTATTTGGATCCGACGTAGGATCCGACGTTGGGTTTTTCAGTAGGGTGCTTAGGTTTATGCGTTCGAATCCCCGCCGTTGCGTGCGAAATTTTAATTGTATTATAAGCGTTGTAACTTACAAATACCGATTAATTATAAGTATATCCGAAAATACATCTCAGAATTAACCGTGCACGGAGAAACCTTTTGCTGTACTATTTGCTAAAAATCAGACTAGATTTTACTATTTCTAGTTTGCAATGGAGGGACAGAGCGGACCTTTTGTAATGTTTACTACCTCGAGTAGTAACTGGTAACTACATGCCGAACTACAATATTAATTGGAATCAAATCTAAAAATGTTACATTTATTTCAAAAAAGGTTTGAAGTATTTACAAACCTCTGTAGTAAACCAGCAAGCAATGTATTACAGCCACTTACTAATTTAGGTAGAAGAAAATTCTAAATTTCTTGCATTAATATCTGCAGAAGATTGCAATATTTGCAAACAACTGTAGTAACGTCGAGAGAGACCGGCGCAAGGATTTAGTAAATGACTTAGTAAAAATTGGTACATTCGGATTAGCAGCCGAAAAAAATAAACCCAACACGCGCCCCGTCGCGTTGAAGGTCACGACACACTTACTCTTTTACACAAGCATACGACGTACATGCTTACTATAGGAGTATAGGATATCGAACTATTTGACATGATAATAATTATTTAAATTGCAATTGTACAGTACATATGATTATATAACTGTAGTTTGTACATTTATTATATACATACAGGAATATTATATTTCAAGCTGAAACAGAAAAATGCGATTAACATAAGGCTTGTGGGAATCGAACACGGGTCTCCGACGCGGCAGCACGGCGATATTCCATCCTGCTAAACCAGATTATGCGATTCAGAAATGTATCGCCTTTATCAAGTAAATGCTAGCAATTCAATTAATTTTCATTAAATCATTCATTGATTGTTCACAGAGATGGCATTTTTTAAATTCTAAGCACCATATCTCAAAACGTAATCAAATATCCTAATAACGAGTTGTGTTGTTCGGCTCACATCGTTTACACTTGGCTGCGCTCGGTCCAACGCTAGGCTCGCTTACTAAGTAACTTACTAATATTCCAGAGCAATCTACCGAATTTATCTTACTCTATAATACAAGAAATAGGAAGTGTTATGGTACAATTCATATTCCTACAGGCAATTGTAGTTCCTCTTACAAATATAGTCTTTTATGTTATTTTAGATACTTATTACTATACAATTTAATAATGTCTCTACTAATTTATCCTATCTAGGATTTTGCTACAGAAAATACTAGGACTTGGTATTATCAACACGAAACTTTCATATGAAAATAGTACAGCTTACTACCACTGTATTAAAATATACAAATTATCGCTTTTGTCCCTCAATTGTAACCTAATTTAGTAACTTTTCCAGTACAAAGTTTCTCCGTGTGCGTTTATTTATTAATTATTTTTTAGCAATATTTTTTTTACAATTTATAGAGCCGTCCAAACTATAGTCTGTACCGTTAAAATAAGTTAGATCTGTATATATGATCCGTCAAAGTGAAATGATAATTCATAATTGCAGCATCGAGGAACAGTGCAGAATAGCGACTGGATCGGTAAAATCTACTGATACGCAGGTCAGCAGCACTTGAAAATCTGTGCTGGTAACCATCAATGATAGTAATATTTAGTTGTCTATAATTTTACTGAACTGTCGTGTTGTCCATATACGTACTTGGAAGATCAGTAGATTTAACTTGGTTTTCAGTAAAATGTAAGGTTCTTTTTTCTGCGTGTAAAATTATATTCTTATCCGGATAAAGCACGGAACGCTGGTTTTTAACATGCAATTAATATTTGCAAGTCGGTTTGCTTCTTGTACTCTTATCAATATTTAAGGTTATGTGACTTAAAATGTTGATAAAATTATACAAGAATGTACTAAATACTGTTTTATTATGTCAAATTTTATAGAGAAGTAAAATACCCTTATTTCTATCGGGCTTTAAGACTGCTTTAGTAACTCTAAATCTATGAATTTTTATCATTAGAATTTTTACTACTTCAAGTTTACATAATGCGTTTCAAATATTTAAAAATTACGTACAGTTTACTTATCTCACACGTGTATCACAAAATATTTCTTTTATTGTATGTGGGTAAACATAAATTATTGTGATTTTATCAAAAGTCAACTAATCTGAATTGCAATAATTTCGATTGCAGATCGTTAAGTATGTTTCACTGCCGCTTTTGTTACTATGAAACGCCTCATTTAATATTCCATTCAAGACATCACGTATGAATTCAATTATCTGAAAACCCAAGATTCAGTAGACGAAATTGTAACATGCTGCGAATGACAAACCAAAATATGTTTGCAACGTCGATATGTGTAAAAAAGAAGTGGACACTTATCCTCACCTGTTGGCACACCAGAAGGACCACATCTGCAACCGTATAAATGGTCCATGTCCGCCCAACTCTAGCCAAAAGTCGGCCCAAAAGTCGGATAGACTGTGGCGCATTTTTTCAAAAGGGCCATAAAATGACAATTGGCCCAACTCTGGGTGAGGTTTGCCTGACTGTCGGCGTAATATTACCTATAGCAAGTAACTTTACTTCCTCCGACCGTCGGCCAGACTCTTGCCCAAAGTCCGGCCCACAGTAGCCTGTGGAAATTTTGTTTCCAAGGACCATAAAATTAAGTTCGGAGTGAGACTCGCCAAACTGTTAGCGTGATATTAACCAGTGCAAGTAACCTGACTGTAGGCAGTCAGTTTTCAATCAGTTCGCGAGAGACTAACATCTCAAAACGTACTCTTCCGGATGAAACTAGATAGCAGAGAGATACTTTAAAAAAAAAAGAAGAAGAGAAAGAGGAAAAGATATAAAATTTAACTAAGTTTCATTTGAATTTGTAATTTAACTAAATTTGACAAAAAGATATAAATCCAATTAAAATGTATTTAAATTATAGATTGAACTAAATTGTATTTAAATTTTTAAATTTAACTGAATTTTATTCAGATTTGTAATTTAACTTAATTTTATTTAGGTTTTGTACGCTAATTGTACTTAAATTTTAATTTAACTCAACTTTACTTGTCAGTATTTAAAATCTGCTAACTCATTGCTTGAAAGTAAGTCGTTATATATATTCTACAGACATTTTTAATTATAATTTTGCCAAGATAAAAGTGAATAAAAAAGTATATGCGGAATTAAAAACGGGGAAAAAAGTAGTGCGCTCTATTCCTGGGGCGGGATGGACCACTTAATTAAATGACTTATTTTGTATTATTTATAAGAAAAAGTACTGCTAAGTTAGAGTATTATAAAATGAAAACATATCTTATACATATTTTTCAAAAATTTTATCGAACATTTGAAGTATTTATAACGTTAGAATGATGCAATCCTTAATCCTAACCTCTATCGTAGCTAACTCTACAAACAGTTAATAGAAAAACGATTTATATCTACATATCTTTTAATAATTGTATTACAGAAATAAATATAATGATTTTTTAACTTACCCGTGTACATTGTCTCAGTAAAAGTTAAATTCTACAGTAAGAAACCTCCCAAATACTAGACTGGTCTACTACATGACGCTGAATATCATATATACTGGGCTTTTAAGCCGTTTTTTAATATGTTTGCCGTATTTTTTAAGTGCAACAATGTTTTTCTTATTTTTATAGCATTTGAAGAGTTTTTAAACAAAGTTACTCAAGAAATATACCAGAAAAGCAGTGCTCTCTTCAGGTTGCTAGCAACTCATATTATTTTCTAATAAAGACCTATAACAGTGCAGCTGTCAACTTTTTCTGAGCATTTTTTTCAACAAGATTAGTTTTTTATACGTTTACACCATAATTAACACACTGCACAATCTGACACAATGAAACATTGCATCTTAACCTACTGACTGCTACAGTAGGGGGTTAGGTTATTACACAGGAAGAGGTGGCTCATTCCGCCTCAGAACAGTGGCTTTACTTTAGTTTTTTCCAAATTTATTCAATATCAAGCGATAATTTTGTTTAAAAAAGTTTGATAACGTTCTTCCTGATATTGGTACAAAGAGCAGTTACAAAAGAAATTATAGCCTGCGAGAAAATTGAGTGGCTCATCTTACCCCCTATGCTCATCTCGCCCCACCCTATCCTACCCTTCCGGACGCAACTAGGTCTCAGATTGATACCTTTTCAAAGAAAGAAGAAGAAGAAAAAAAGGAGAAGAGACCAATAACTAATTTATATATTTTTTGCAGCTGCTACAAAAATGGAAGAAATACTAAATATTTTAGCTCCAGTTAGTGATGATGAATCTAAAGCACACTAAGGGGATCACGCTCATCAAACTAATGGTTCTTCATCATTGAACGACAGTGATGAGATTCGAATTGCAGTTCAACATCAGGAAATAATGCATTCTTCCAAGCAAAAGTTCATTACACATATTTGGAAGACTTATGAAAGCAGATAGATCTACAGTTGCAGCAACTAAAAATCTACAGACGGTCCAGAGACAGTATGGCAACCTAGTGTCATTCTTGCTGATTGGCTCAGTTTTCTTATACATATACTATAGATAAATAGTATACTACACTATAGAAAACCTCAACTTAAAATGGTGGCATCCCTTCTCAAAATTGCGGCATCCGACTAGGTTGCCACACTGTCTCTGGACCCTCTGTATAAAAATCTGACGGGCAATGCCATCTACTTTTCATTTGATGCAACAGTGTTGGCCATACTTTCACTAAGAAGATTTACATTTCTCTTACTCCTAATCAGCCTAATTTTGCTGAGAATGCAGGCTGGCTTGATGTAGATGCGAATGCCAGAATGACAAATAAAGGTGGATGCTTTGATGTAAAAAAAAAAAAAAAAATTGATTAGCAGTTTGAACTCGAAAGTTCATTGCCTCACTACCCGATTCGGGTAGTGTTTCTAGGTGGATATTTACTACCAATGTGGGCCCACCACACCCACGACGGGCCAACAGCAACGCAGTATTCCTGGATGGTCACCCATCCAAGTACTAACCGCGCCCAACAATGCTTAACTTCAGTGATCTTACGAGAACTGGTGTTTCCAGAGTGGTATCGCCGTTGGCGGATGCTTTGATGTAGCCATACCAAATATACTAGATCCAAGGTACGGCATGAGATTAGTTTCACCACATACTAATAGCTTACACGGCTGGCAAGTTCGTGTTTTGCATATTCCACCACGTACATGTAGAGTTCCACCACGTACTCGTAGAGCCGCCATATAGGTGCGACAGGCAACTATATATTCGGTCGCGCTAAATCGCAGTGCATTTGAAATCCAAATTGGTAATAATACAATTCTTCTTGATGAGTGAAAGAAATATTAATTTTAATTAAGTAGAAAAGGTCTTGAATGAATTCGAAAATTTAATTGCGTGATATCTTCATAAAGATATGTATATTTACGTATGGTGAGTCGAAGATACGAAATTGTTGAAAATCGATAATTGCTAGTGCTAAAAACTTGATACTAAAAAACTCGAATGACTTTTTGAAATTAAAATTAGTCCGAGAGTGTAGCAAGGAGGTCCCAAAATCTTGAATTCACGTAAATTAAATATTTGTTCCTATGTGTACTAAAATTATAGTATTTTTTTAAGTGAAACTTCTTATGGCGCACCGCGAAAAAAAACTTTCAGATGGAGAGCGGCACGGGTATAAGAGGGGGGTCGGTTGGGATATCGGTCGATGCAAAAGTCAATCGAATTGACTGTAAATCTACTATATAAAATTCAAATTTGTACAGTTGAGGCTCGATACCGGCCACACAGTTGCACAGATCGACTTGAAAATTTATACACGTGTAAATTAGGCAATAAAGATGGTTCCCACGGTAACCCGAATCGCTAATTGATAATAGTTTTTTTTTAAATAAATAATGAAAAATAGCATTGACTGTATATCTATATATATCGAATATATAAAGTGAAGTGGCCTAAAACGTATGATGCTTATTCAAATCCACAGTTGTTGACCAATCAGCACCAAATTTTGCATACACATTCTTTGGCTCCCGGACAGGTCGTAAGAGTCATTGGGGGGAGATGGGGGGGGGGGGGCCCCGAAACAGTTTTTTACAAACCCGCAACAAATTTGGCATACATATTCTTTGGGCCCCTGGAC
>CAKNYM010044292.1:77996-97148 GCA_932195095.1 Andricus curvator | reverse complement strand
GCTTTAGTAGGTGAGTAAAAGATAAGAGACTTCATAACTTGGCACATTTTAATTAAAATAAATATCTATATATCAGGATAGGCCGAAAATACAAAAGTTCTCAAAAACGAAAATCCCTAGTAAAAAAAATTTCTAATGACTTTTTGAAATCAAAAATGGTCCTTCTGCCTCGTAATGAATTTTATGTACAGTTTTTGGAATTAAATGCTAATAAAAATAAAAATACAACTTTTGTATAAGTTAGAATTTGTTCAACGAGTGGAAATGACATGTTTTAAGATAAGTAGTTAGTAGTGTAAATTATTAAAATTTGTATCTTATTTTAAAATTTGGCCTCGACAGATCTATTTAGAGTCTAATTAGCAATACGGCTTGATATCGAATTGAGGTGAATGTTTTAATTTTTCCCTACTATGCGGCATACGGAGCACTAGTTCATGAGATTCCTCGGAACTGTCTTAATCTCGCCTGGTCGTTCTTCAACGTCCGCGCTCCGTCTTTTTCACTCGAATAGGTGCAGCAATTAGAAAACTTATTAGTCGAATAGGCGTAACAAGGAGAAAACTTATGTGTTTGATTTTTGTGTTCTCCATGTTTTACTGTAACAGATAAAAACTAGTGAAACATAAGTTGTGTGTGTGAAACTCAGGTATGAATTGTATACTGTTTCAAAAAATTCTTGATGTGAGGTTCCCAAAAACACATACCTCCAATATTTTTGAAAGCTTGTAAATCGATCTATTTTCATGCGCTTATTACAAAAATGGCCCTTCTATTTATTATACCCTTTCTCTTCACGCTGAAAGTTAAAGAAAGAAGGCCATTTGATATTGGAAAAAGGGTAGAGGTACGTGCAAACACACCCCTGCTTTTTTATAGTGTCCTTAACACATTTCCATTGTGCTGCTTTCTACCCATCCAGAAAGGTGAAAAGGAGGCATGTAAGGGAAAGATGTCCCAAGTGAGTATGCCTTGTTGCACGTCTTGAATATCTACGGCTTCAGCTCTATTCCGACAGACACACGTATCATGAATATTTATCATATTTATAAACAAAATAAAAACCGAAAAATGAATAAAAATTTTAATTATTTTTTGGTTTTTCATTTTTTTTTAAATGCGAAATGATCATGATACGTGTGTCTAGTGATAGATAGGGTTTTCAGAGGATTTCGTAAGATTTTAGAAGATTTAACGGAATTGCATGGGAATTTAAAGGATTTTATATGTTTCTGAAGTGACTAAACGAATTTTGAACTTGCATCTTAGAAAATTTTATTAATATTCTGACAATTTAAAGGGATTTAGGAGATTCCGGAGGAGCTTAAGGGATACAAAGTTTTCGCTGACAAAAAACGAACTCTACCTTGAAACTAATGTATTTTAGAGAAAAATATTCTCACCAAAAAAATTATATCTCAATAATTCACACATTTTCTGTGTAAAACATTTTTGATGTAATCTATAATTTAAGAGTGACAATAGAATTTACGATTGAAACAAAAAGTTCTTTGTAGTTTCTCTAATTTATGAAGACAGGTTTTGATTTTTCATAATGCACTTTTATAACAGCATTAAAGATTTCAAAAAACTACAACTATTTTGTGTTCAACATTTTTCTCTACAATCAGTCGTTTTCAAGAAAAATACATTTCAATAATATAACAGTTTTGACCGATTCTTTCCGATTTCCGATTTCTGGTTCGACAAATCTTATACTACGTTTTTGCGTGTTCTTAGGCACCTACTATTAGGAAAAAATCGCTGACATGAGCGCGCAGCCGATTTTCAAGAAACCTTTGAAATGACCCCTATATATTAGAGTGGGGGACAGACAACTGTGCATGGAGCAACTGTGCACGTTTTTGACTACAGGCACAACTGTCCATCAGTCCATTTGTGCACGTCTAACACTGTAAAACTACAGATCTCTTTTTTCACGGTATTTTTACTGTTTTTTCTGAGTCTTATTTAATACCTGCGTGAGCAACACAGGTGAGAGCAGCACGTGTGTCTCGTGCCGCGTATCAATTTCTTGATTTGGCCTAGTTTCTTAAATGCTAGATATTTTGTTTGACTCTTATCGAATTGAATTTCAATTGAAGTCCGAGTTTGATGCTCTATGAATTGAATTCAGCACAACTGAAGCACAATATAAAAAGCAGAAAGAAAGTCATCAGGCGTTAGAAGAAAAATATAGTTTAGTCAAGAGAGCGGTTGGCTTTCTTCAGCAACAAGCCCGCACCTGCAATGTCCTGATTCACAACTAATCTAATCTAACAAGGAGCTCTTCTCATCTGTTCTCAATATCCTCACTAGTGCTGATCGCTCGCTTAATGAAACGAATATTGATACAATTTATCGACTGGGGAGAACGCAAGGACATAGGCCCGTTCTTGTGCGTTTCAATTCTGGCAGATGGAAGCAGGAGGTTTTCAACACACGAGCAGCTTTCAAAGAGTTGAACCTTTCTGTCACACTTGACAGATCACCAGGGGAAAGACAAAAAGAAAAGCCTTATATCATACTGTCACCAAGCTAAAAAATGCGGGTTCTAACGAGTTCGTTCAGGGTAGCTGTATTACGCTGGAGGACCGTCAGCTCTCTCCCCTGGATGTTAAATCCCTTCTAAAAGAAAAGGGAAGTGAATAACTTTCGTTTGAAACTCAATCCTCGTCAAGAAGTAAATCCAAAACACGAAAAAAACGCCCAACGGATGGATCGAATAACATAGTTTGCTGGACTCCTTTATAGGAAAAATTGCCTCAAAGCCGAAGAAGCCTCAGTCTAAGAGTCACGAACCTACGAAGCCTGGTAAGGCTTAGCAATTCGCAGCAGAGAATGAAGTCGTTAACCAGGATGTCTTATGTCAATATCCTAAGGGCATCAATCTTCGCATCTCATACTGAAATGCTCACGGTCGTTCCAATTTTTCTAATATTGCAAATTACGTACTTAGTTCGAACATCATTTGCTTGTGCGAGAAATGGGTAACTTTTATGTGTACTTTAAACCATCTATGGATGTTAAGGCGATTTTTAGGCACGTATCGGTAACCTGAAAGACCTGGAAGGGTTACTTCTTCCTGAAAATTCTGTAGCATTGTATGAGCGACGATCATTGGACTCTGAGCTCAACGCAAGGGGGGAGCTTCTTGTTGAAATTCTTGAGATTAGTGAATTGATGATATTGAATGGGAGACAGTTTGGACAGCGTTCAATAGATTTAGATTGCCGTCTCCTTCGACTAACAATGTAAGCATGCATGTATGGCAAGACCTTCTTTTTTCTCTTTATCCGATTGAGGCTTCCCTTTGCATACAGTGAATTGTAATAAAACACCCTTTATTGGACTGTAATATTTTGATTGATGGAATCAAAACCTCTTCATTGAAATGCAAGCATAATAAAGCGCCGAACAACGACGAGATCTGGGCTGAGGAAAAAGTCCCATATAGCTAGGCTAAAACACATGCATTCATGTTGCATACAAAAGGTGATAAATCTGATCCTTATAATTACCGGGGAATTGAATTCTGTTAACCAGGCTGACTGCGTGGGTTAACGAAGTACACATTCTTGAAGAAATTCAAGCCGGTTTCAGGCCTGGAAGAAGTTGTATAGACCACATTTTTACCCTCAATTCTTTAATTCAGATTCATTTGTCTACCGCAAAGCGACAAATCTTTGCTTTTTATATAGATTTCAAAAAGGCTTTCGATTCAGTAAACCACTGTCATCTATGGCGCAAACTTCTAAGGATGGGCTTGTCCACTAAACCAATACGAATTATAAAAAATCTCTATGGTAACGCTAACATGTCATTTGTACTTTTAGGGTCTGACTTCATCCGTTCAGGTAACTTGTGGGGTGCTTCAAGGAGAGATCCTTAGTCCTCTCCTTTTTGCGCTTCTCATACATGATCTAGAAGAGTACTTAAGAAATCATGGTATGCATAGGATTACAATAGATCACTTATGTGATAATGTATGAGCTATTTTTAACGGTCAATGGAACAAAATCAAAAGTTATGGTATACCACAAAGGTGGGCCATGTGAATAAAAATTCTTCTACGCACAGACTCAGCTAGAAGTAGTGAGCGAATTTGTCTTTCTCGGTGTGAACACATCAGATTCAGACCTTTTTCATTAAGAGTTCATAAAAAGAACGTCTGCTGCGAATATTGCTATGGGTGCTGTTCCAAGAATTTTATTTGCATCTAAATCTAATGCCTGGCAAACTAAGGCTACCCTTTTTTCGTAGCCTTACGCTTTGTGTTCTTTTTTAGCAGTAGAAATCTGGGGATTAAGGTACTTTGATTCAGTCGAGATATTACAGTCCTCTTTCTTTAAGAAAATACTAGGCTTGCCATCATACACGCCGAATTTTACCCTCCGCTTAGAGACAGGTAGATTACAGTTAGCTTTCGATATCTTTAAGTCAGCGCTAAGATGGTGGTCGAGGTTGCTGGATATGCCTGATGATAGGTATCCTTAAAGATGTTTTCTTAAATTAGAGGCAATCTCCTTAAAACCTGACGGCAATTCGAAGTATAACCGGGTTCTCCAACTCAAAAATATGTTTACCCTAAGTAATTCGGAGCAAATGTGGCTTGACTTGGACTCTCTGTCTCTCGAAGAAAACATGGATGTTTCTCTAAATAACTTTTCTGACTATCTCTGGCATTCCGACTATGAAAGATCCCTCCATTTAAGTAGTCTCAAAGTCTTCCCACAACTTAAACTCTATCCGGACTTCTAATCATATCTGCATCTTAGATTACTTTTTTATATAATTTCTATTATTGCTCAACTCAGACTTCTAGGCTCTATCAGGGGTTATATACGTTTTGGTGAATTTAAATTCACTTATCAACCTGCTAGACTCTGCCCCATATGTAACATTTCTCTAACAGATGATCTTTATCATTCACTAGCTGTTTGTCCTGCCTACTCAGTCTCAAGAATTGAAATCTTAGGTCAGCCAGCAACCACGAAAGCCAATAGTCAATATTGGCTGAGTCTTTTAAACTCTAATTGTTTACGCTAGCTGCGCAAAGTTGCATTATACGTCCGTTAGATTCTATAAATTAGAACATTCATTCTGGAGACGTGACAATTTTTGTAATCTACTTCATTCTATTCTGCTGTTCAATCTGGCCGCATAGGATTACATTTTGTTCATATTTGTATTATATATTATTACTCATTTGTATCGATCTTAGGTCGAAAAACAAACTATTGAATAATAATAAAAAATAAATGAATACTTTTTTTTTACAGTGAAAATTCGACGTGCAAAGCTAGCAGTATCCCATATGTGCACGTGAACCGTTGATAGAGTACCATCTGTGCACGTAAAAATGTCAACGTGCACAGATGCTTACTAGCTAACGTTTCACGTGTACAGATGGAACACTCGCAAATGTGTATGTGCACAGATGGTAAACCCCCAACTGTGCACGTCTCAGGTATTACGATCAGGTTTTCAACTTACAAATCCACTCGCAAAGAAGGGAGACTCCCAACTGTGCACAAATTTATTTTGGAAGGGTATAGCTGTGCGCGCGCACAATTGGGAGTGTAATCATCTGTGCACGTGGACTTGTAAGTGAAAAATATGATCGTAATTATTAAGACGTACACAGTTGGGAGTCATCCCAGCTGAAAATTCCTGTACAGGAACCTCGGAGGATCCTGGACGTGTTCCTGACACACAATCCTGAACAAGACCCTGTACACGAACCTGCACAGGTAATCTTGACGGTTTTGGTGCAGGAATTTGGCGAATGAAACTTTTTATGATCCTGCAATGGAACCTGCACCGACAAAGGAACCTTCGGAATGATCGAGTATAGGCTCGTGTACAGGTCTCTTTACGAAGTAAATTGAGGCGCGGGCTCCTGCACAGAAACACATATGGAGTCCTTCATAGAAAGCCGTCGCGAAAACTCGCGAATGTTCGTTACAGCTATAGAGTTCCTTTCCTTTCGTTCCTTTAAAGATCGAACTTACTATCGCAAGAGAGAAGCCACTAGCAAATCCTCGCGAATGAGTTCCTATGCAGGTTCATGTATGTGATCCTGTACAAGTTCCTGTACATGAACCCGCGTCTAAAATCACTCTGTGAAGGAACCTGTACAGGATCATTCAAAGGTTAGTTTGCATACAGGCTTCTTTTGAGGATCACGACGTTTTCCTTTGCCAAATTCCTGTACAGCAACTGTCAAAATTACATATACAGGTTCGTGTGCAGGTTCTTGTCCAGAAACATTTCCAGGACTCTCCGAGGTTTCTTGACAGGGATTTTCAGCTAGGGTCCATCTGTGCACATTATACGCTAGTTTGATACCATCTGTGAACATCTAAATGTCGAAGTACACAGTTGAGAGTGTCCCATCTGTGCACGTGCCAACAGCGTGCACAGTTGTACCACCGACCCTCGACGTGCACAGCTAGGCACTCGCATAGTTGCTTCGTGTACAGTTGTACCCCTCCAAAATTGAGACGGGCATAGTTGGGAGTATCCCATATGTGCTCGTGGACTTATTAGGTTAAAATCTAATCGTAATGATTAAGACGTGATCAGTTGGGTGCGTACCATCTGTATATCTGAACAGTTGGAAGTACCAAATCTGTGCACATAAGCCGTTGGTAAGATACCATCTGTGCACGTCGAAATTTTAGCGCGCGCAGTTGAGAGTGTTCTAACTGTACACGCGCACATATAGGACAATCCCAACTATGCACGTCGAAATTTTGACGTACACAAATGGGCTGGTGCATAGTTGTGCCTGTGGCCAACGCGTGCACAATTGTACCCTTTCCTATCAGTATGGGCCAAAAATACAAAATATTAGAAAATTTGAAATCGCTGGTGCTGAAAAATCGCTGTGTTATTAAAAATAAAAATTTCTGATGAAATTATGAAATCGAAAATGGTCCTGCGATTTCACGAGGAGGTCCAACTGTTTAATTTCCCTAATAAAAAATTGTAATTAACAAAATATACCTTTCAGGTTAGAATTTTTTTAAATGAGTGGAAATGGCATATTTGTTCGTTATTCAACGTCCGCACTCCGTGTTTTTTTATTCGATTAAAAGAATTTTTAAGCTCATTGCGACACCGTAGAATCATTTTCGATTTCAAAAAGTCATTGAAGTTTTTTATTTGCAATAATACTTAGCAGCTTTTCAGTACTAGCCAATTCTGATTTTCTGGACATTTTTATTTTCGAACCACCGTAATGTACATATTATACAAATTAAACTTATTTTTTACATTTTTATTTTTCAGAAAATAGAGGTACATACCAATCTTAGAACATGAATCTGTCAACATGGTCAAAATTTTTCATTTCCAGTATTTTCATAATGATAGCTGTTTCAGCTTCATTTTCAACGAAAGATTATGTCAACCTGATCTCAGACCTCTATAATCTTCACAAAGCCTCCTCTCTAACAGCAATACATTTCATTGATCGTAAGGGTAAGTTTATGTATTTATCAATTATTTTCCCAAATAACTACATATATCTAAGCCTTCCCTTTTCATGTGTTTTTAAGTGAATTAAAAAAAATGGGAGGTAGTAATTCAAATTGTTTAAATATTGTTATTCTATTTCAAAAATTGGCCTCTACAGTACTATTTAGAATGCAATAAGCAGCTATAAGTTTTGATTTTCCCCCACTGCGTAGCGCGTGAGACATGAATGCTGCAGATTCCCCACCACTGTCTCAATGTCGCCCCATCGTTCTTTAACGTCATCGCTCTGTGTATTAAGTCGAATACGTGCAGCGAAGACAAAACTGATATATAGAATCACAGACCTGTACACCTGTTTTAACCCTTTCACTTATCGCGAAACTTCGGGACTGGGATTCGCGTTAAATGAGTTTCTCCACCACATCAAAAATATTTCTCACCTTGCGATTTGCCCTCATATCTGATTGGTTATAATGTTAATTTTACATACTAATCCTGAAAAACTTTATGGGTTATTACAAGTTTTATTCCGGAAAAAATTGAAAATTTAAAAACTCTGAACTGGATAGGCATGTAAGTGTTTCCACATAAAACAATTTGGGTTGAATTTGTATTTGTCTAGAACTGATAGACATTCATAAATTTAAACTAACTTATTAAACAGGATACATTGAATGTCAACATTTTTTGAAAATCAGTACTGAGATCAAAGCCATTAGGGAAAGTCGCGATAAGTGGTAGAGCGACACGTGGGAGGGAGTATATAAAGCTTCGCATCTGTCAATCACAGTCAAGTAGAATCACGACAATGTTACACTGAAAATCGATTTTTCTACCCTCATTGGATATCTCCGCCAATTATTGACTGATTTGCATGAAACATTTCAGAATAAATTGAAAACTAGTGAAACCTAAGTTTTGTGCATGCAACTCTGGCATAAATTGTATACTGTTACCGAAAAGTTTTGTGGTGAGGTTCCGAAAAGCACATGCCTCCGATATCTTTGAAACCTTCTAAATCTATGTATCGTTTCTCAAATCCAATATTTCATGCATTTTTTTAGAAAAAATATCGCGTGCGACAAGTGTTGAAACAGGCGGTTGTAACTATTGTACAGAAAACTTCATACTCGCTACTTCCCACATGCGTAAGGATAAGATAATATAAAGTTTGTAGATAGTCTTGTAAGAAACGGCGGTCATGTAAACACTTAGGGGACACATTACGAACAAAGAAGGAGAACATAATGATCTAGTGGAAAGTACCCTCCAGTAGATAATCTTAATTAACTGGGAAACTATGAAAGAAATGTTGATTATTTCGACAAGGATACTATCTTGTCTGATGAACTTTATTGAAATATTATTATTCATCAATGTGTGATATCACGAGATTAATTTTTTACCTGAAAAAATGTCCCGCCTTGGTATATACATAATTTTTAACTGAATGAAATATTTTGTGACTTGTTAATACGTCATAGCCAAATATAAAGTTTAATAAACAATATATATTGACCCAAAGTCTTGGTACTTCATTATTTGTAAATATTTGAAAACTATTTTTTTGACATCACATTTCCAACAGTAGATAATTGAAAATTAGCGAAAGCTTTCAGAGTCAAAATTGGCGTCTCTGCCGTGATATCGCAGATATTTCAAGTTAGAAGTTGTGTTTTTTTTTTATTTTTGAAGTATTTGAAGTCCAATTTTTATTAATAATTATCTGAAACATAGTGTCAATTTATAGTTATTGTGAGGCCCAGGAAATTTTGTTATTTTAGGGCGTCAATGAGAAAAGATATTATTTTTATGGTTCAGGTATGTAGAAATTTAGCGTTTTTCTGTAATCGCAAGTTAGGTTAAATTGTAGATAAACGTTTATTTTCCAGCCTGCTGTCATTAGAAAATTGACTTGCTTACACTTCCATTTTTTACAGAATTTTCTTAAAACTAATCATCAAAAACTAACATCCATCCATACCTCATCTCTAACACCGCACGCTCTTATCGCCTTGCCTTCCTCTCTTCGCCTCACCGCGCTCGCATGACCCTACTTTCTCGCATGACCAAACTCTACTTTCGCGGCTGATACCTAATACTTATGTACTATTTACAATATTTGCAGATTACTTATATCTACTTCCTCGCCTATTTGCAATCGTTCCTCCTCCATTGTTCTTCCTCCTTCCTTGTCTTCTTCTCGATCTTACCCAACACTCCCTTTACCCATGCTACTGCCCTTTTGTCCTTCCTTTTATGCATCGAAATCTCCATGCTTATCCCACTTCTATCCACCTCTACGCACTCCTCCAACCAGAACTTCACTCTTGCATCCCCCTTCCCACACGGTTTACACATCCTCTTGTCCCTAGAGAGCCAGAACCTATTGAAACTCTTCATGCACCCGCATCTCATCCTCGCTATAAGCTCTGACTTCCTTTCTCTTCTTTCTCACGCAAATATTGCGCTCTCGCCCTTGACCTAATCCACACAGAGTTCCCGTTAAACCTTGACTCTCTTATTCTCTCTTCCCCTGCTGTCTTCTCTCTCTCCATGCCGTTTTCCTTAACCAACTCACAAACTTCCTTCCTTTCTCGTGCATCCTTCTCACTTCATCCATCTGTAGTCAATTCGTTCTAAAATACCTTTCTCTTTCAGCCTCCATCTTCTCACCCCCTCTCCTGTTCTCCTTCTTCCGCTAACACTCCCTGACCAGCTTACTCCCCCCCCTCTTCCAAAAATTTCTCCTCATATTCACACGCCCGACTCCCCGCTATAATCCCTACACTCCTTCTCCCCGCCACCCTCCTGACAATATAATCAGGCGTGCTCCTTGCCAACCCCAGTGTCCACTTTAGATAGCTCTCCTGTGTCCTATTTACCTCTTCACTTTCCTTCCACCCCCACACCTCTACACCATACAGTAGCACACTCATCACTAGTGAGTCAAACAATCTCATTCTCCTTCCAAAATCATCTGCGAATAACTTCTTTCCCAACCCCCACACCTGCCTCATCACCACATTTGCCCTCCTCACTCTCTCTTTTATGTGACCATCCACTCCCCCATTCCTCCGAAACAAGAAGCCCAGGCATACAAAATCTGTTACCTCCTGCACAGCCTTTTCACTCCACTTTCACTCCCCTTCCTTATCCCTTCCACCTCCTTTCCTGAATACCATAACCTTGGACTTTTCCGCATTCAGTACTAACCTGTTCTTATCCAGGTATCTTCTCAACCTCTTTATTATCTCCTTAAAGCCCTCCTCGCTTCTTGCCAACAACACTATGTCTTCTGCATACGCTAGTGACAAAATTCGAACCCCTCCTATCCTGACAACTCCTACCACTCCGGCCTGCAGCTTACTTGCCATATCCGCAATTAAAATCGCAAAAAGCGTGGGGCTAAGCGGACACCCTTGCCTTAACCTGCTATTCATCCAGAATCCCTCTGAAATCCCCTGCCCTCCTCTTACCTTATCTTTGGTCTCTTCATATATCTCCCTTACCCTCTCAATCAGGCCTCTCTCCACTCCGCTATCCTCCATCGCCTCCGACAACCTCCCCCTATCTACCGACGGAAACGCACCTTTGAGATCCACGAAAAACGCGTACACTCTCGACCCCTTCTTCGCTAATTTTCTATCCACCACGTGCTCCAGAACATAGATGTTGTCGATAGTACTCCTACTTGCCCTGAAGCCCGCCTGCGTCTCCGGCAATATTCCTTTCCCCTCGACATCCTGCCGCAACCTGTACGCCACCACCATCGCGTGTACCCTTCTCTTCACCCTCCTGGGAATCCCACCCCCTTCATACTTTCTTTACCAACTCCTTCAGCCTCTCCCTTACCTCTCGTGTACTAAACAGTCATGCTTCGTTCTCTACCCCAACCAGCTCTGCTGCTTTTGACCTTCTCAACTTCCTTATCTGTTTCTCTATCTCCTTGTCCTTCAACTCCTCCATCTCTGCCTTCTACGTTTTTTTACTCCCACTATCCCTTTTCCTTGAATCTGAGCCCTGACATGATTCTTCAAAAAACTCCCTCCCCTCCTCACACCCTATCTTCTCGCTTAACCCTACTCTACGCTTCCTAAACCTATTTATTATCTTTCAGACGTCCCCCTCTGTCTCAACATTTCCTAACTCCCCTTCCAAATCTTTCTTCTTTTCATGTTCTTTCTTCTTACACATCCATCTAAACCCCTTCCTCATTACTACGTACTCCTTCCTTTTCGCGGTATCCTCTTTCCACTTCATGTACTTCCTTTTTACCTTTTTTTTTATCTTTTTACATTCCCTATCCCACCAGGGCTTCATCATTCCTTTCTTCCCTTTTTTGAATACCTCTTTTTGCATACACCCTTTCACATCCTCTTTTAAATCCTCCAATATCTCTTCCACCGAATCCCCTTCAAAGCGTACCTTCCCTAACTCCTCCTTATACTTCTCTTTGGCCTCCCTTGCCCAGCTCACTCTCTCCCCCGTCGACACTTCTTCCCCACCTTACCTTCCGCCGCTCTCACCCCTTATCCACAACCCTAATGGCTGATGGTCTGATTCTACCCTTCCCTCTACTGCGAATCTCTCTGTCTCCTCCCACCCTTGCATATTCATGACTGCATAGTCTATCACCGATACCCCAACTTACTTACATATGTGTATTCTCCCTCTCCGTCCCCAGTTGCCATACCATTCGTAACCGCACAGCTTCTATCCTCCATCCAGTCCCTTAGAATCTCCCCCTCCTTATTTATTATCTTATCCTTCGATTTCCTTTCGAAGCTCTCCCCTTCCCCGTAAAGGCCCCCATCCCTCCCCAACCTCGCATTAAAGTCCCCACCCAGTACCACCATACCCTCCTCTCTTTCACCTAGCAAGTCTTCTACCCTTTCTTTAATTCTTTCCATCCCATTCTTATTGTACACTGTCACAAACTCGCGCGTTTCTCCTCCTAACTTTACTTCCCTCATTCGTACTCCCTCCCCCTCTTCCTCTCCATAAACTATATCCTCTAATCCATCTCGAACCCCGTCCCACAACATCAAATTCCTGTATATACCTCCAGAACTCCTCATCCTTCTTCTTTATCGCTGCTGCGTTCCAGTACAGCACCTTCACTACTCCTCTAGCTTACATTACCCCAACCCCCAAACTTTTTACGAAACAAATTCCCTTCAACTTCCTCCGACACCTCTTTCTTCTCGTCCCACACCCACATTTTCTCGTCTACTTTTATTCGCCGATATCCTACCTTCGCCGATCTCCCTTTGCTCCTCTTCCTCCTAGCCCTATTGTACAGCATTCTGTGCACATCTTTTTCCTTTTTCGTCAAAGCGAAAACCCCCAGTGAAAACCAAAACAAGACCTAGAGACAAGGGTCGATACTTGAGCCAAATTATTATCACTTCAAAAATTGCAACGCGTTGAATTTAGTCTTAGAAACAGATCACAAGTGTCTGGCACGAAATTCGAAACAAAACTGAGAAGAGAAAGCTGGATACCGCCCAGCCAAATCGAGCACGTCACAATAACAACAACACAATCGCTCTATACCCGCTGTCGTAAGGTCTTGTGCGACAAACACCAAGAAAAATGACCACGCTGAACAATAGCGTCACAGACAAACTCCAAAAAAACACAAACCCTATCATTGAATAGTAAGCATTTCCCAATCATAAACTTATTGCAGATTTCAACGCAATCGAATTGAATAGGTAAAAAAAAGTATGAACATTCCTCTAGACCGGGTACACAACTGAGTGAACCTTATGCGTAAAAATCTAATTTTGCACTAAATCTCTCCCCAATTTAATATTTTTTCTCACGAACGTATTTGCTGATTTTTGTCAACAAACTTCACCACATTGTATGTTTAATTTTGACTTTTTTTTAATTAAATAGCGAAGCAAATCATGGAAATGAAGGTGAAAATAAAAGATTTGATAATTCTCTTTGGAACGTTTCGGCCTCGCAGCATGTTACAAAAAGGCCATGAGTCCACAGGAGTCATGAACGATACTTTTCAGAACAAAATCATAAATGGCGTGATTTCATTGTCTCCATGGAAAAATGCAAAATCACGTTTTGAGTCGGTGAAGGTACGCATGAGCTCTACTACATTTTTGTTAACTCATCCAACGCACCGCCCGACACCGCTCAAAACGCGTACTTTTGCGTTTGTCTATGAAAGCATGAAAACACGCCATTCTTATGATTGCGTTCTGAAAAAAAAAACATTTATCAAGTCTTTAAAAAACATATACACCTAATTTAGACAGGAATAAATAGGAGTAAATGAAAATTTAAATTTTAAGTAAGAGAAAGTGAAGGGTTGTCTCATAAAATTCATTTAAAATTGGGAGCCTCCTTTTATGAAACAACCCTTCTCTTTCTTTTACTTCAAATTTAAATTTTCATTCATTACTATTTATTCCTGTTTTATAATATTTTCTACATTATTTGTATGTTTTCAACAGACTGAATAAATGTCTTTTTGACTGATGAGGGTCAAAAACAGTTCAAACGTTTCAAAGAGAACTATCGAATCTTTTACTTTGACCTTCATTTCCATGACTTTCTTCACTATTTAACTTCACAATTGTCTACCTGCCAATTTTGTGTTCAACTCTTATTTCGAGAATTGCAAATTTCAAAATTCGAACTTATACTGTCAACCTTGTCCTGACCCCGAGATCGTAAAAATGGAAGTCCCTGTTAATCTTTCTTGAAGTTTTTGATCAAATATTCTTAAAATTTTTTGATAAATGAATTGAATTGAACTGCGTCGTCTACAAATCGTTTCTTTGGAATTATCGTATGTATACCATTATGTATACCATTAAGCCATTTCCCTTTCAGGGTAGGCGTGACACTACCCGATTCGGGTAGTGTTTCTAGGTGGATAGTTTTCTTGTAGTTTTAAATAACTACTAATTATAATTTTATTAAATTATTTTATTAGAAAATCTTAGTTCCCCCTTTATATTTTTTCTCATGCTTTATTTCTTCCTGATGAGTATTATGCGATATTAAAATATATACTTTTACCTTAAATTAATTTGTTTAGATTTCTACCAGATGAATACTATTTTCAATATACAAATCTTGTTGTCGAGAGCAAGAATTATGACAGTTACTCTAAATTTGGAAGAAGGCTTTTGCCAAATGATTATACCAAAAGCTTGAGATATGTTAAAAAGCCAATTAATGTAATTTTCATCACTTGTGAAAGTGACGTGAATAAAATGAAAGAATTATCGAAAGAACTAAGTTTCTATGGAGTTACAAATCTGATCCTATTCATCAAAGCATTTAAATCTCCTCTAATTAACTCTTGCATGAATCCAGTTGGCAATCCATTTCTGCTAAGCGAAAGCTTCTCATTTTTTGTAAAATGCTATGAAGACTTTGGAGTTCGAGAATGGCACGCTTTAAATAAAAATCAACTGGCAATTCATGAAAGGGTTACTTGGGAACCAACAAAAGGACTTGGTCCTAAATCCAAAAAATTAATGCAAAGCGTTGACGATATTCTGAATGGAAAAGTTCTACGCATGGAAAGATTTTCGGTAAGATAAATAATTTCGGAAATATGTTTTTTTCTAAAAGTTGCTACAGGGTACGGAATGTCGATTTCAAAAGTTCAAGTTTTTCCCGGCCAATTTTTCAAAAATTGCAGACCTCACATTCACAGTCCCAATTCCAGGAATGAATTTGAAGATCTTCAAATATTAGGGCTTTCAAGTTGAAGTTTTTCTCCAATTTTTACAATTCAATTCGAGTTTTAATGACATTAAAATTTCAAATCCTGATAATATTTTATTCTGCTTTGAGTGTAAGATTGAAAATCCTAAAATACTTTCAAATTTCAAATATTCTTCATGGATCTGAAATCCCGCAATTTTCTACCATGAATCTGTTTTAAATTATTATTTTTGAAATGCACAGAAGTTCATATTTTAACGAATTATTTCTTCAGATTTGCATTCATCTTGAACATAGGTTCTCTCAATTTTTTTAATTTTTTCAATGGAGAGTCAACTTTTCAAGTTGTAATTTATCACAAAATCTAGTTGTATGTTCGTTTTCATGTAAATTATATAATATGAAGCTATGTTCAATGTTTTAATGCAAACAACTGGTAAACTTCATCCTATAACCATTTCATAATTTGTTTCATAATTTGTATTCTTATTATTTTCATAATTTGCGGGTTGTCAACTTGACCTATCCAGTGCACCATTAGTTCGGTCTCCAGGATATTTCAATGACTTTAGTAAATTTGAATTACTAAAGAATATTTCACTGACTTCAAAATAATTCAGTAACTTCAGAAGACTTCAAGAACTTCTTGAGACTTTGGAGACATCCGGAGACTTTGCCAACTTTTAAAGATGTATTTTTAAAATTTTCATTAAACACACTACTTTATATAAATTGAGAAAAAATCAATATTCAGAGTACTTACATATACCTGACTGTATAAGTGAACTTCAAAATTGTCCAATTTTTAACATTCAAAATTATTCCAGTTAGGAGGTTTTAAGTTCAAAAAATAGGTTGCAAAATATATCTGATTTTAATGTTTGTTAAGTAAAATAGAAATATTGGATACAATAAAAAACAATACAATTTTAAAAGTTCCTATTTGAAATTTACCAATATTCAATCAGTAAATGAGCAGCTATTCAATATGCTACTTTTGTTTGGAAATTATTCAAATAACGTTCAAATGTTGAATACCGTAAACTGAGGCTAAGCAGGGCATGCGGTGAAAAGCTTCGCACCCTTGATTCTGCATTTCTGAATTGAATATTTGCTTTTTCTAGGTTAGAAATGTAGAGACTTGTTGGATCCCCCATTAATTATTTAATTTCCGAAGCTTTTAAATGAATATTTTCGATCTTTGAACTGTATTCAAACTTTTTTTTCCACATCCTAAATTGGCCAAATTTCAGAGATAATTCAATTTCAGGTTTTAAAGTATGGTTTACAAATACTACAATATTACAATAATTGATTGTGTATATTTGTTAATAGATACACCATACATTCCATAAATATTTAAATGATTTATCGCTTGTCCTTGAACTCGCTGGAAATTTTACGACAAAAAATGTTGAAATCGAAGAAAATGTTGGCATTGGGTTTTGGAACACAAGCAGCAAGACATGGTCAGGTTCCATGGGCCGAATAGAAAATAATGAGATTGATATTATAGATTTTGTTGGACAAGATGCAAAACTTTCACTTTTGGCTGATTCCACTATGTATATAACATCACTCAAAGTATGCCTTTGCATAAGGAAGCCAACATCTGAGGTTGGAGTTTTGTGGTCTGGTTATTTCAAGGTACTCGAAATTATAATATTGAAATAAATAATTATACTGGATTCAGTTTTCAGGATGATCATAACCATCGAAAAATTGTTCAGCAAAAGTGACCATCATGAAACATCGATGCTAAATAGTTCCTTAAAACATCTCTGTGTCACTTTCTTGCTAACTGTAAATATTTAATCTTTTTCATGTAATAAAAATTAGCAATTAAAACTCATCACATTCATTTTCAGCCATTCACGTACAAAACATGGTGCGCTTCGACAGTATATCTTATAGTCATAGTGACTCTTCTTACCTTCTTAAGATTCAAAGTAGAAAATGGCTCATACCACGGTGACATTTTGCAAAATTTTCTACATGTTTGGGGATGTTACGTTCAACAAGGATTACCAGGTATGAAAATATAAGTACTAAGCAAAATATTAACTAATCTATGTTATACACCATCTTCTTATTCTTAAAATTGACCTTATTAATCCTCTCCAGAATTTCCAAAAGCTTTAGCGCTGCAATTATTTTATTACTCGACTGTTCTTTTTGGATTCTTGATTTTTGCGATTTACTCGGCATCTTTTGTAAGTGAACTGACTATACTTCAGGAAAAATTACCTTTCAAGTCAACAGAAGAATTTTTGAAAGACAAATCCTATAAGTTAGCAGCAGGTCCTATCCTTTATGATCGTAATACGATAGTGAGTATAACTGAGGCGGAAATAGGATATATATATATATATATATATATATATATATATATATATATATATACAGTGAATCCTGGATTGTGTATCGGTTTTGGGACTAACGGAGGAGTTCAATCGATTTTCTCCAAATGTAAAGAGCCAGGGGCGTGTGAACCATTTCCAGTGAATATTCCTGCGTGGTTCAAAATGAGAGTTTCATCTTGAATAATCGGTCCAGATACTCTACTCGCTTGATTTAACCATTCGAAGACAGCAGCATCCAAAAGCACATCACTTTTTTGTTACAAAACACTCGCAAAACACTTCAAGTGGGAAGCATACACTTTCACGTAGCGCATAATGCATGACGCATTATGCTGTTTCATAACCAGACTTACGAAAAAGTTATTCTACAGAACATCACTTCCTTTTATCAATATTAGATTAGCTGTCCACAAAGAACACAGTTTTTACAATTCTCACGTCAACACTTGACAGTTCGAGGCTACAAAAAGGTGCGATAGAATTCGAAACGATGGTTGCAAAACGATTGTGTTCCAATGACAAGTCATACTTTACGTTTCGAAACGATCATACTCTCTCTGTCTATTCAATACTTCTTCTTCATCTCTGTTTTCTTTGTCGGAAACACCAATTAGGTAGCTACGACAGCGCCAACAATTTCGGACTATTCAGAAAAAATAGGAATTTCAATTAACTATCAACAAGATATTTTATAGGTAGGCCGTTAGGGTACAACACCTTACCGCAACGCTCCTTTTTTGTCACGCCTGATCCAGAGAAACTAAATCCAATATCGACTGTGTATATATATATATATATATATATATATATATATATATATATGACGGAGACACTGTAAAAACTATATATTTTGTATTTACTCGTGCTGAACCAGCAAATTTTTACTTTCTGTAAATAAGTAAACGCGTGTTTTCAATTCAATTTTGTCAATAATAAAAAAAAAAGATTATCGACAAATTTTCAGATCTTTTTTGGGGAAGCAACTTTTATCCATTCCTTTATTTTGTATCTTGTGGCTTTTTTTCAAAAAATTTATTTTTTTATTTTTAATAATACTTTTTTCCCCGAAGGGTAAAGAATGATTATTTCATAGCTGTGCCTTCGGCCTGATCTTTGAGATTACCCTTGCCTCTTCCCTCGCAAGATAAACGCGTGTTTTGCTCTCCTTCAACCTTTTCATTCATTCAACTGGCCCTTGACTCTTTTGAAACCCCATCCTAAAGTTGTCTCCAATTTTCATATGTGGCAGCCAGACCCGCACCCAGTATAAGCTTCAGTGCATTTCAGTGTATTAGAGCCGACAAGTAATCAAGTCAAGTCAGGTCTCGGGAAGACCAGAAGTAATTGTTTTTACATTCTCATTCTAATGAGAAGGTATTGGTTTTATGTAAAATTTGACATAGTCGGTTTTCATCAAATCTCCACGTTTCGAGACCCCCTGAGCTAGAAAAAACGATTTTTACGAAGGTGTCTGTCTGTAGTCTGTCTGTCTGTCTGTCTGTCTGTCTGTCTGTCTGTCTGTCTGTCTGTCTGTCTGTCTGTCTGTCTGTCTGTCTGTCTGTCTGTCTGTCTGTCTGTCTGTCTGTCTGTCTGT
>CAKNYM010044292.1:57121-77896 GCA_932195095.1 Andricus curvator | reverse complement strand
TCTGTCTGTCTGTCTGTCTGTCTGTCTGTCTGTCTGTCTGTCTGTCTGTCTGTCTGTCTGTCTGTCTGTCTGTCTGTCTGTCTGTCTGTCTGTCTGTAGCCACGATAACTTTCGAAAGAATGATCAGATTTGATTGAGCTTTGGCACACTTTTTTATGGCCCAAAAATAGAGAACGAGTTCGTTAACCAGCTATTTTGGATGAAAATCCAAAAAGTGAGCACATTTTGAAAATTTTTGAGACCACTTTTTTGGAAGATTTGAAAATTCTATGTACGGTTATTAGTAGTACGCAAAATGACGAACAAAATATTCTTATGACTTTTCGTGATAAAAAAAAATTACTGGAGTTATAGCATTTTCAAAATTCCAAAAAACAAACGAAAATGAACATTTTAGGCCGAAAAACGCACGATATGAAAAAAGTCAAAAGGAGAAAAACGTTGATTCCTGAACACCCTATAATATTTTCATAACAACTTTTTGAATTTTTCGAAAAATAAAAAATTCAAATTTTGATCGCACAAAAAATTAATGAAAAATCAAAAAAGCCATTTTGCTGTAAAACTATGCAAGATACCAGAAAATATCATCTCACCAAAATTGTGCACCTAAAAAAGATCTACAAATTTCTTATCATTCACTTTTTGATATGACGCGTAGTTTTTGTTTTATTCGTAAAAAACAGAATTGAAAATAGAAAAATCAAATTTTCAGACGAATATTACCAGCTACGAAAAAATGACCGAAACAAAATTTGTTCATCCAAGGAAGAGGTACAAATTTATTGTGACTTATGTTTCGATAGGATGCGTGGTTTTCGTTTTATTCGTGAAAATAACATTGACAGTAAAAAAAATCAAATTTTTGAAAAAACAATGCAAGATACGAAAACATATAAATGAACAAAAATTGTGCATTCAAAAAAGACTTACACACCCGTAATCAATTTTCGTGGTAAGAATATATTCAAAATGAAAAATTTAACTTTTTTGATGAACGGCACAAGCTAAAATAAAATGTTAACTAATAAAATTTGTCGCCTGAATTATATCATTACTTTTCATTTGAAATCAAATACAAATTTAGTAATTTGTATATGAAGAACATATAATACGAAGCACAAAGTGCGCGCTCAGTGTATTTACCAAATCGCACGCCGTAAGTGCGCTCAAACTTTTTTGTTTCTATCATACGGTTCAAATGATTTTCAAATCAAATATCGAGCGCGAAGCACGAGTGTCTGGATGAGAATGTGTTCCTTAAGGTCGATAGAACCTTGAGTAAATAAGGTTCCTTTTCAGTCTAAAATAAAAATAAATTTAACAATCACTTAATATGTAGAGGTTTTGATAATTTTATAATATTTGCAAACAAACTTTTTCTTTTCATCGATGTCGAACACGAAGTTCAAAAATCTAGAGGAGCCTAGCGTAAAGCGCGATGCAAATACGCCCGAGCGCGTAGCGCGAGGTGAACACACAATCGAGCGCGAAGCGCGAGATAAATATATGATCGAGCGCGAAGCGCGAGATCCAACAGTCGCGCGCCCTAGGCGCGCTCAAACTTGCGAGCGAAGCGAGCCGCGCGCGAAGTGCGCCATGAGAATGTGCCCGCGAAGCGGGCAGATTTTTTACCTTTCGGGGGAAGAACGTCGTTATTTTATGTCCGATGTCATGAAAGTTATTAATATTTCTAGAACAAATTCAAAATGAGAAGCAAAGTATCAGAAATAGAACTTTCAACAATAAACATATCGTGTAGAAAAATAAGTGTTCTTTTTTATAAATAGAATTACTATAAAACTTTTAAAACAAGGTATTAAAGAGGATAGAAAAAATCCTGAACTATATTCTTTTCTCGTGATAAAGCATGTGGTCTCTCTAATTCTCTGGCATAATGTTTGAAAAAAATTTGCCGGCCTCTTAAGTTTCCTTTTTTCAAAATGTCGTCCATTGGTAGATCGACCCGAAATCATGATGAAGAAACTACTAATCGGATACTCTCAGCAGAAAATTACTCAGTCCTGCTTTTGTACTTCTATATTTTTCTATATTTTGAAATTTAACTATCTCCCATAAGGTCAGTCTTTACGGCAAAGGCTGATTTGCAGGCGATATCATAAAAGTCTTCTGTTTCAAGAAAATATTCCCCTAGTTTCCTGAAGCCCGCCATTTCACCACATTCACAAAGCATGTGATGAGCTATCTCCTCAAGAAAATCACACTTTTGTCATCGTGGGTTGTCTCTAACCCTGATGATGGTCAAGTGTTTTCTCATTCGATAGTGTCCAGTAAGTATCCCAACTACGGCATTAATTTGCCTTCATTCCATGTTCAAGAGTTTATTAACCCTCTTAGTGCATGTACCCGATATACAATTCTTAGAATGTACCATTTTTCAGTTTCCCTTTCAATATCTTGCATGCTCGTCCTAGAGTCATTTACCAAGGGATCCTTTTGCCAATTTGTACGAGATACCGCAGTAGAGCTCCGGACCAATCAGGGGCTGTAAAGCCCCATCTTGGCCAGTGCATCTACTTTCTCATTACCTTCAATATCTTCATGGCCGGAAACCCAGATCAGACTGAGCCAGTTTTCAACGGCAACCTTAACAAGACCTTGGAAGCAACTTCGGACTAGTCTGGGAGTATACGTGGGTGTTCCCAGAAGTACCCGACCTAACAAAGAAAACACAAAAGATTTGGCAAAAAATACCATTATTTCTCAACGTAGTCTCTTTTATCTCGATACACTTTTCCCATCGATGTTTAATAGCTTCGGTACCCTGTTTATAGTGAGAACCGTCGAGTTCCTCGAAATAGCCATTAACCGCCGACTCCACCTCTTCATTGTTAGCAAATCTTTTACCACCAAGCCATTGTTCCAAATTTGGAAGAAGAAAATATTCCGAAGAGGCTAAATCCGGCGAATAGGGTGCGTGAGGAAGCAATATCAAATTTAACTCATTGACTTTGGACATCGCGATAACGGATGTGTGAACTGGTTCATTGTCTTAATGGAACAACAAATAATTTTTCGCCAAATGCGGCCGTCTTTTTTATTCCGTCAATGAAACGCTGTAATATCTTTGCATAATACTCGCCGTTGATTGTTATTCCCTTTTGAAGATAATCAATGAAAATAATCTCACGTGAATCCCAAAAAACTGATTCAATGACCTTGCTAGCAGATGCAACTGTCTGCGCCTTCTTTAGAGCCGATTGAACCCATGTTTCATCCATAGTTATGAATCGACTCAAGAACTCGGCTTTATTGCTGTAAAACATTGCCACACAGCTCTTACATGTCCAAATTTTTAGTCAATATGCGACGTACAAGCATTTCATGAAATGCCCACCATGTCTGTTAGCTCGCGCACTTTTAGTCTATGGTCATCCAATACCATCTTGTGGATTTTCTTCACAATTTCTGGCGTGGTCACCTTATTTGGTCGACCACTGCGCTGTTCGTCTTGGCAGCTCGTACGACCGCGTTCAAACCCTGCAGCCCAATACTTTACTGTTGTAAACGAAGAAGCAGACGCCCCCAGAGTAGAATCTAGCTCGGCTTTGATACTGGTTTGACTGAGACTTTTCAAATGAAATTATTGTAACACATAACGATGACCAATTTTGTCCATGTTTACAAATTCACCCAGAGCGTTCACTATCGATAGCTGTCAAACAAATACTCAACAACGTAGAATCTTCAAACTTCCGACCCGTTTGCAAATTTCCTTCAGGCAAGCTTTGATAGTCATTATTTTGTCCTAGAAAACTGTAGGGAATGTGCCCAGTGGTGTTGTTATCTCAGCCCTGGGCTTCTTCCCATAGATTCCTGCCAATGAGTCCTTAGAGCTGTCATTGTACTAAACGAGACCTCCTTGTGAATAATTCTTCCCTGCTTCCTTCATCATTTCATTCTTCCCTTTTAGCGAAGATTACCTTGAAGGGTTTCATAAAGGATAATTTCCTCAAAAGAACATCAGTTTGCATAGCGAGAATATTATCCTGGCATAGCACGTGCTTACTGATATCGTCTAGATCTTTCACCTCAATATTTTGTCAATTCATTTTTTCCGTACCTTGTGTCATTTATACCAGTGATGGGAGAACGCGGATATCTCTGGTATGCCCAGTAGTGATTTCTGTGTATTTTTGTGTTGACACATGGGGCCATATATCCTAAAAATATACAAGAATCACTACTTATCCTGCCAGAGATACCCGCGTTCTCTCATCAATGATTCATACAAAAATGTAATTTTTTTATTTTCAATGTTATTTGTTTTGATCAAAAGAAAAACCACGCACCTTGTCGGAAAATGATTAATAACAAATGTGTAGAACTTTTTTGGTTAATTTTGATGTATACATTTTTTTTGTCCCTTGCGTCGTTTTACCAAAAATTACATTTTTTAATTTTCAAGCTGAATTTTATCCTTCACAATCCTTGAGCTAGTTCTAAAAATAAGTTTAGCAAAAAATGAAAAATACTTCATAACTTTTTGCCCAGGGATATAATCTCAGGGGTGCGCCTCTCGTATTTCTCAAAATCAGATGTATTTTGGTTGAATAATTGTCGCAATTTTATATCTCCTAAAATGCTCACCCCAGAGAAACATAAAAAACAAATAATACGTGTTAATTTATTTGCCAGAAATAGAGATTGGAAGGGGTGACTTAAGTTAAAACAAAATATTTAAGTTTTTCATTGTCACTTTTCTACTTTTAGGATCCACTATGGATAGCAATGAAAAAGAAGCTCATACCGAGAAACCAATCACCAAGAAACGATCAAGATGCTTTCAATCTGGTAACAATCCTAGTCAAAGAATCTGTTTATACAAAATTTATGTTTCTAAAATGTATATGTTTCATGTTTAACTTCATCTGGTTTAACTCATTTTTTTACACGTATATCTGAATAAGTCGTTCCAGAAGAAATTACTGTGCCATTATTATTTGATATTTTCTTTGACGCCAAATAAACACACTAATCGTTTTAGATTTGCAGTAAAAACATAGCATTGCTCACAAATGACATAGGTCTATCTTTGCTGTCTGTTAATACAAAAATACCGTGCAATTTGGTGAAAATTTACCTTAAACGCTACATATCTTACCGTATGTACTTGCCTAAGAACAGCCCGTACAAAGAAGCTATTAATTATTAGTAAGTATTCCCTTAATCTTTGTCAGTTATAGAATATAATCCTGCCCGTAATAGGAGGAATATTTATAATATTGTACCCTCTATTACGTAGTATTCGCACCTAAGAGACAACATTTTTTAATTTCGCTTACAAAACCCCCACATTTTTCTAAGATTCTCAAAGGAGATGTAATCAGGACCTTTCAAAAATTTTAATTTATTTTTGGAAAGACTGTTCCCCCTCGATATTTTGTGAAAAATTCAGTTTAAAAGAATAAATACTGTTTAAACGATTGGCAGTAAGTTGAAAAAATTAAGAATTAGGCAATAAAGTATGATGTAATATTTTGTTTTTGTTAGAAGTTACATTTAAGCAATTCCGAATTGTTCAAATTATTTAACTGTTAATTAATTAATCTTCTATTGCATTCAGGAGATTCTATACAAATTCACGATATTCAGTGAATATTAATATATGTACATAAATTATCCGTTCTTGACAGGTGTTTTTATGGATCTTACATTCTGGATAGAATTTACAAAAATTTGTTTAATCCTCTATTTCATTCTTATGCGTTAACAGTTAATTCGTTTGTAAAGAAAAAATGTAGGTGTGACTGTTATTAATTCATTATTATTATTATTTATTTCCAAGGGAATGTCAATCTTACTTGTCTTTTTTTTAAGTATATGTAAAAAAGGCGATACATTTATTGGTCTAAACTTTTAAAATTGAAATTTTTTTTAGAAATTGGCATCATCAGATACATTTGAAATGTTAGGATTGAACTTAAAGTTTTCCTTTATTCTCACGGCAAATTCAAAAATCGGTTTTTAATTTTCAAAATATACAACGCATTTTCAAATGCCAATAAAACGAATTACAAAATATTGATAGCAAAAACTAATTAATTTTATGCCGTACCAAAATTTTTCATAAGAAAAGGGATAATTAGAAGGATCTTATTTTATTACCAATATATATATGTACAATACAAAATCCACGGTTTGAATTTCGTTATTTAGATACCATAATCACTTTTTTAGCATCACAAAACTCAAGGAAAATGGTATATTGAAGCGCATTGAGTCAAAGCTTCAAGGCAACAGCGGCAGCAAAATTTCCTCCATAAATACACCTACAGAACAAAAATATCAGCCTGTTACTGTTCTGGATATAGCATCAGTTTTGGCGATGTTTTGTGGAAGCCTGGTTTTGTCTATCTTGATACTATTTTTCGAAAAAGTTTATTTCACAGTTCTTCGGAGAAAATCTGTGCAAATTCCAACACATGCTCGTCCTGGAGCCGCTCGAATTAGAATATTAAATTGCGACATGTGATGTTACAATGTCTATCGAAGGATAAAGTATTTTGATATTTCTAGACCATCCACTTTATATATTGTAATTTAAATGGAAGGTTGAATAATAATCCGCGTGTTATACTAATCGATAATAATATATGTCCACCACTTACGTTTTGATTTTTGTGAAATGTTATATAAAAAACAAATCACATAGAGTTATAAATAAATTGTGAATAATCAACGCTGATATTCAATAATGTAAGCTTTTGATTATGAAAAAATAAACATGAAGCAAAACCTTCATCAGAGCTATGATATGTTAACTAATCCTGATTTTTTGTTCATGCGCAGACCCAAATGTCACTTTACGTGTTACGTCATCTTTCTAAACAATAACTTCTGTCGTTTAAACTTACACTCAACTCTCGGATTCTGTCCCCCCGGTTGCGGTCTTCCTATAACTGCTGGCCCACGCAGTTTTTCAGCGCGCAGGGCGAGAGACGGTTGTGACTCTTGCCCCGGAAGGGCCGCAGTGCGCGAGTACTTAGTCGAGTATATTGCGCAATATTATGCCTTCCAACTGGAAACGGTTCAGGCGGCCCTGACTGTTTACGTTTGGATCCCCCCGACTTGTGGCCAAGGCTATTTGCAGGCATCCCCCAAAACTGAACTGAAACCGAGAGTTCGGTGTTCATCGTGAGAATAACAACCTGTCACATAAATCTCTGGCACGAAATAATGTGGGGTCCTCAATAATAAATCTCTAAATATATGGTCGATTTCGATTATCACGATTATCGTTTTCGACTGCTACACGCGTATGACACGAGGCATCAGTGGATTAGACAGTAATGGAACGTGTCACGATTTTTCGTTCTTCGATAGTCGAGCAGTTGCTGTCATTGATCCCAACGGAGCCGCCTTGATCTTCGCTTGCTTGGATTGTAGTGACGTTCATTGGTACTTATATAATAATAACAATTCACATTATTCGCAGTACTTATCAAATCGAAATCTATATACTCATAGTCATGTTATAACGAACGATTCACCATTTATTTTAGAAATAACATTTCTCTTAATTTATAAAATAAAAAAATTGGTTACGGCAATATAATTTACAAATAAGTTAAGTGTTAAACAAATTTAGGAGCCAATTGTCATGAATTGAATTATAATTATATTCACAACTTTTTCGAAATGATAACGCCGGCAGAATTTACCTACAAATAAATTATGAGAAATCTATTGCTCCTTTAAAAGGGAAAAAAATAAAAAGGAGCTCCTTATTGGAGGCTACATACATGTTCCTGTTGTGCCTTCTAATTATTTTCTACAAATATTTTGTAACATTAATCAAATATGAATAAGATAGCAAAAATAAGTATTTGGTCTATTCTTTTTCATTAAAAAAAATAATAGGCGCGAGCAAGACTACTAGTGTTTCTAAAATGTGCCGAACACGCGTATGCGATGGTTGGAAACATACTAGGAATATGAAATCACTGCTTAGAAAAAAGTGATATCAATTAATTGAAATAATCGACTTAAACGATTTTTCTTTGTGTTTAAATATGATTTAATTCAAGATAATTACAGTTTTCTTTCCTGATATTCTTGAACTTTTCCATATCCCCGGAATCCTCAGTAACTATATATACAAAATTATATAAAGCACTTATTATTTATTTCATATTTATGAAAATTTGTAAGTATCCTGAGAAAATCTAAAATAAAAAAATATAATTGTTTTATAAACATACTGTTTTTGAAAAAGTATCAAAAGTCCCTGATCTTAAAATAATTAAATTGATTGCTGGAAACTTCCAATAAATTTATTGGAAGTTTATTTCCCAAACGTAAGGTGATGCTAAACTACAAAATTTTGTAGTTTCCAAATGCTGGTATTGTATGGTACCTTACATGTATTGGAATTTTACAATACATGATTAGTAGCCAGTAACACTTCTGTATCATATTGGCGGCTGGATATCTCGACACTTGTTGAACCGAAAAATGTTTTAAAAATGTATATCATTTCTCAGGACATTCATGGAAATAATTGAATTCTCAAAATTCATGAAATTCCAGGAATTCACGGAATTCAAGGATTTCACGGAATTCATGGAATTTACGGAATTTACGGAATTCATGGCCAACAGCCATACCACGCTGAAAAAATCAGTTCTCGTCAGATTACTGAAGTTAAGCAGCGTTGGGCGCGGTTAGTACTTGGATGGGTGACCATTCGAGAAAACCGAGTGCTGTTGGCACATCGTGGGTGTGGTGAGCCCACACTTGTAGTTATTTTACTACAAGCTATCAACCTAGAAACACTACCCGAATCGGGTAGTGTCACGCCTACCCTGAAAGGGAAATGGCTTAATGGTATACATACATGGAATGCAAGAAATGCATTAAATTCACGGAATTCATGGAATTCACGGAATTCATGGAATTAAAGGCATTGATGGCAACGGCCATACCACGCTGGAAACACCAGTTCCCGTTAGATCACTGAAGTTAAGCAGTGTTGGGCGCGGTTAGTACTTGGATGGGTGACCATTCGAGAATACTACTGCGTTGCTGTTGGCGTCGTGGGTGTGGTGAGCCCACACTTGTAGTTATTTACTACAAGAAACTATCCACCTAGAAACACTACCCGAATCGGGTAGTGTTACGCCTACCCCTAGAGGCTCGCCGACAGGGAAATGGCTTAATGGTATAGAATGATGGAATTCAAGGAATGTATGGAATTCAAGGAATTCATGGAATCCAAGGATTTCAAGGAACTGACGGAAATCACGGAATTCGCGAAATTCATAGAATTCATAGAATTCATGGAATTCAAAGAATTCATATAATTCACGGAATTCATGAAATTCAAAAAATTTGTGAAATTCATGGTATTCATTGAATTCACAGAACTCAAGGAATTTACGAAATTTAGTGAATCTACGGAATTCAATAAATTCACAAATTACATGGAATTAAATAAATTCACGGAATTTAAAGAATTCATGGAACATGAATTCCGAGAATTCCATAAATTTAGTGAATTTCGTGAGTCCCATGAATTCCGTGAGTTTCATGAATTCCGTGAATTTCATGAATTCCGTGAATTTCATAAATTCCGTGAATTTCATAAATTCCGTGAATTTCATAAATTCCGTGAATTCCATTAATTCCGTGAATTCCATAAATTTCGTGAGTTCCTTAAATTTCATGAATTCCGCGAATTTCATGAATTTCATGATTTCCGTGAATTCCATGGATTCCATACATTCCGTGAATTCATTAAATTTCATGAATTCCGCGACTTGCTAGAATTCCATGAATTTCATGAATTCTGTGGATTCCATAAATTCCGTGAATTCCATAAATGTATTGCGATTTCGTCATTCCAATACCGTGTTAGCAATTTTACCTTACGCTTGTATCGTAGAAGTGTTGGTGAATTCCAAACATTTTTAAAAGTGTATAGTTAAAGAGACTTAATTAATGCCTCAATGGGCTGCGAAACTCTTTTTTATAAGTGCATGAAGCCTACTTTGACTAATTTTTTGTTTTTGAAATTTCATTTAAAATTAACTTTGCTGTTGCAAATTCAACTGTTTTCGGTTGAAGTTTAATCATTTTCTTTTAAATTCGACCATTAGGTTGAAAATTCATTTTTCTTCATGCCCTAGCCGAAAGTACGTCTTCCCGGTCACATTTCTGTCCGGGAATAGTGGCTTTTGAGGCCTGCTAGAGTTAACACGATCTCTGATTGGTTGCGAGATTTTTGTGGCTCGCTGGCGTAGCAACCTGACGTAGCAACGTTCAGTATTGTGTTAATGTGTACTTAGCCTCTGAAAAATATTTATCTTCACAGGTGAATGGAAAAAAACCTTCGACTCCTCGTCTGAAGTTTCTACAAGAAGTATCACGAAAAAATAAAAAAATATGTGTTTTTGATACCCGCCCCGACCAACAAAACCTCGGCTTCGCCTCGGCTTTGCAAAAGTCGGGCGGGCGACCGAATCTTATGCATCCACTCCACTCAGTTGACCGAGAGCAGCAGCGGCGCTACGCGAGGTGGCGCGCGTGCTGATGCAGGCCACAAAAGAAAAAGGGTCCGAGCTAGCAGCCGACAACGCATTTTATTAATTACCATTAATTATTATTAAACGCCCGGAAATCCAACTTTCTGGCCTTGGGTCGTAATATACTATTTCTAGGTTGAAAATTCAACCATTTGGTTAAAAATTCTAATATTTTGTTACAAATTCGTCTCTTTTGTTTGAAGCGTTGAATATCTGGTTAATGTAGTTAAAAATATTATTTTAGTTGAAGAATTGCTCTTTTACAGCTTGAAAGACAAAAGTTTTCCTCAAATATTTGATTTTGTAGCTTATAAACTCGAATCTTTTGTTAAAAATTCATCTCTGGTGGTAGAAAATCAATATTTTGTGGTAGAAAATTCCTTTTGTATTGTCCGAAAATGTAACCGCTTTGTTGAAAATCAATATGTTTTAGTTGAGGATTCAAATTTTTTTTTAAGTTTCTAGTTCTGATCGAATTCAACTGTTTTTTATTGAATGTTAAAATCTTTTTGGTTGAAATAATGTTGGCGCACTACATCGAGTGCATCACGTAATTCTGCAATATTAATTTTTAATGAGCCAATATGAGAAGCTAGTCACGCAACGTATATAATATTTATTAATTAATAATGCCAGCTTTTAATATTGACTTTTCACCTCTATTCAAGAATTGACTGTGGAATCTTATTGACAGTTTCCAATAGATTCACTAATCAAAAATTTCATATTTTAATGTATTACCTACGCACTCGAAACTATTCTTTTTTGTAATATTAAAAAAATAAAAGAAAAATTCAGATAAAATACCTCATAATTAGAAGAAGATTAAAAAAGCAATACCTAACTCATTTACATTGTTATTTTATTAAATGAAGTTTTGAATTACTGTTTTTTTTCACTAAATAAGTGTCCGTAAATTAAGAGAATACCTCCATTGTACCTTTTTATAAATTTGCGTGGGGGCTAATCTGTAAATTTGACCTAATTCAATCCGTAGGTAATTTTCGAATGATTGTAACAAATCAAAAAAAAATGTTTTGAACGAACCTTGAAATACGTTTTCCCCTAATGTCACCATAGAATGATGTATATAAACACGAAATCATTCTGACACCCCAAAATGGTTATTTTCGAAGAGAAAAAAGAAAACATATTTTTGGAGTGAACCAAAATTAGTTGTTTTTTTGTATAATCGAAGATTGAAATTTATAGATAACATTATTCAAATAGTGTCCTTTAAAATATTTAAAATTAAATCCTCAAAATTCCGAGGATCCAATATAGTGATTTCACTACATTTTTGAATAAATAAACGAACACAAGGTGTTTTGATTTCATTTCGTTAGTCCACGTTTGTCCTTTATATTTAATCAATTTTAATCTTCAATAATACAAGAAAAACAACTAATTTTGGTTCACTCCAAAAATATGTGTTTTTTTCTCTTGGAAAATAACCAAAAATTGAAATGTCTTGGATGATTTAATTAATATCACTACAAGTAAATTTAAAAATTGTTTGTTCACAATTTTTTGTTCATTATATGTGTTTTTAGTTTATTGCATCTGTGTAAATTATGTTAACTTAGGTTATGTATTACCTTGAAGGAGGCCTGCAAAAAGGTCGAAAAGTACGTTGGTTTTTGAAGGAATTGACGAATAAAGCTCGATTCTTGACAACTGAATCCACTATTATTTTTACTGAACCGTATGACCAAAATAACACATTCTTACATGAATTTATTTTTAGGGATCTTAAGGGTTCCCACGGGGTGGAGTCCACGTCATCTAATCACAAAAAATGTCATGTCTGAATGGAATTTACCTGTAGTAGTAGTAGTATACCATTAAGCCATTTCCCTTTCAGGGTAGGCGTGACACTACCCGATTCGGGTAGTGTTTCTAGGTGAATAGTTTCTTGTAGTAAATAACTACTACAAGTGTGGGCTCACCACACACACGGTGGGCCAACAGCACCCAGTACTCTCGAATGGTCACCCATCCAAGTACTAACCGCGCCCAACGCTGCTTAACTTCAGTGATCTGACGAGAACTGTAATTAACTGAATTTACCTGTAATTCAGGATATATGATTGTTTGGTAGTGATATGGCATACCTTGGGTTTTAACTGACTGATTTATTTTTTCGACGTCTGAATTTACTTATTTTAAGATACACAATTGAATTAGGGCGATGAAAAAAGTTTTTCTGTGGAATTCTGTATAAATATCTCTGAATACCGTAGAATTCTCTTTATGTATGCATTCTCTTAAAATCTGTATAATTCTCTTGAAGTCTGTAGAATTTTCTTCAATTCAGTAGAATTCTCTTACGTTTGGCAGAATTCTCGTGAGTTGAGCAGAATTCTCTTGAATTTAGTAGAATTCTCTTGAATTCGGCAGAATTCTCGTGCAATCTGTAGAATTCTCTTGAATTGAGTAGAACTTCCTTGATTTCCGTAAAATTATCTTAAATTCTGGAAAAGACTCTTGAATTCTTTAAAATTATCTTGAATTCTTTAGAATCCTCTTGAATTTTGTAAAATTCCCTTGAACACTTTTGAACTCATTACAAATGTTTAAAAACTTCTAAATTCATTAGAATAAGCTTTGATTCATTTTGAATTCATTAGTCTTTCCAATTTTTATTATTGTGAACGTTACAAGATATGTCAATGAAATTCCATTGAAAAAATGCGACACGCAAGATTCATAATTAAATGCTTGATGATTTCAGTGCACGCGTTTAACAAAAAGTACCAAGTTACTTTTTTCGGGTGCATTTCAAAGTACAAACATACGCCCGCAAAAATCCCTCTGATGACCTACATGCAGAGATGATTTTATTGCCTTGTAATGAGGTTTCTTTACTTAGCGAACATAATAAAAGATGTCATCAAACTCATTCGACCACGGTGCTCTGCCTAGATAAAAATCACGCTAAAAAGAATTACCTTGTAATTTCTCATACCTATGTGCACAAATGAGGCGAACACACCCCGGATGAAAATATTTTGACGATGCCCTTGTCAATAGAATTTATTTCACTTGAATTACTTTTTAATAATTAACAAACTTAGTAATTAGCATTGTCAAGCTTAGGGGACCGATTTTCTTTCTAAAATGAAAATTTTATAAAAAATATATCTTGGAAATATATGATAGATACATGCACAAATGAGGACTGATCCATTCCTAGTTAGATGATTAGTCATTAAAATTAGTCATCCAATCGTCTCTCACTGGTATACGCATGTATTGAAAATTACCAAATATTTTTTTAGGGAGCATTTTTCACTGCAAACATGCCCCATATGAAGAAATTTTGACAAAGAACATAAAAATAGGATTAACGCTTTAACTAGAGCGTCGTCAAATTTAGTCGACTAGGATCTTTTTCGCAAATTAACAATAATCACCGAAAACACCTTTAGAAGATTTTAGTAGATGTCTGATTATTTTTAATGTGATTATTTTTGATTGGAAATTTGTTGGCTCTTATAGCTGCAGGCAGCTGAGGTGAGGTTTGATAAATGTACTAGGGGTAATTTGTTTGGTTTTCTAAAAGTTACAGTGAGCATGAGGATATAAACTAAAGTCTTGGCAAGGTGCCTGGAATGACTATTTTTGATTTCAAATTTTTTCCCGTTTTAGTTGAACGCAGCTCAGAAGGGGGTTGTTAAATGTCCTAGGGTTAGTTTAATGGGGTTGTTGAATATTATTGTAGGTATAGCGATATAAAATAGAATCTTGGGTAGGTGTCTACGGTTACTATTTTTACATTGAAATTTGTAGGCAGCTTTAGTTGAAAGCAGCTGAGACGGTATTCGTTAAATGTACTAGGGGTGCTTTTTTAAGGCTTTTTAATATCATTGTAAGGATCGGAATATCTACTTGAGTGTTGGAAAAGTTTGTGGCGTGATTATTTAAAATTTAAAATTTTTTAGCAACTTAAGTTGAAGGAAGCTCATACAGGGTTCGATGAAAGTACTTGGGGTGGTTTTTTGGGCTGTCTCATATTATTTTAGGGATGAAGATATCAACTAGGGTCTTGATCAAGTGTATGCGGTGACTATTTTTAATTTGAAATTTTTTGCCTGCTTTATTTGAAGGTAACTGAGACGGGGTTTTTTAAATATACGAGGGTTGGTTTTCTAAGGGCTATTAAATATTATTGCAGGGTTTGGAATATCTAATAAAGTCTTGAGACAGTGTGTGGGGTGATTATTCAGAATTAAAAAGGTTTTTGGCTACTTTAGCCGAAGTCAATTGAGACTGGGTTCGCTAAATGTACTAGGGGTAGCTATGTAAGGCCGTGTAATATTATTGTAGGAATTAGGATATCTGATAGAGTCTTGGAAAAGTGCCTGGCGTGACAATATTCAATTTGAATTTTTTTGGCTACATCAATTAAGTTCAACTGAGACGGGGTTCATTAAATGTACTAGGGGTGGTTTTTTGACGCTTTGTGATATTATTGCAGGGATAGCGATATTTGCTGGAGTCTTGAAAAGGTGTCTGGAATGACTATTTTTCATTAAAAATTTGTCTGCCTTCTTTAGTTAAAGGTTTCAGAGACTGGGTTCGTTAAATGTACTAGGGGTGGTTTTTTGAGGCTGTGTAATATTATTTTTGGGATGGCGATGTTCGCTAGTCTTGGAAAGGTATCTGGGATGACTATTTTTTATTTGAAATTTTTTTGCCTGCTTTAGTTGAAGGCATCTGAGACTGGGTTCGTTAAATGTACCAGGGTGGTTTTTTGGGGATTTGTAATATTATTGTAGAGATAACGATATCTGCCAGGCTCTTAAGAAGGTGTCTGAGTTGCCTATTTTTAGCTCGACTGCTTTAGTGGAAGGTAACTGAGACGGGGTTCGTTTAATGTACTAAGGTTGCTTTATTGTAGGGATGAGGATATCAACTTGAGTCTTGGGAAAGTGTGTGGGGTTATTATTTTTAAATTTAAATTTTTTGACAGTTTAACTTGAAGGCAGCTGAGATGGGGTTCGTTAAATATACTGGGTGTGGTTTGTTGGGGCTGTCTAATGTTATTGTAGGTTTCTATTCTGTCTATTTTTAGTTCAACATTTTTTGGCTGTTTTTGTAAGTCACGAAAAAATTTTTAGTAAGCTATAAAGTAGTTTAGAGCGTTTAAGTAGTTTTGAAGAAAATAGATTTTTGCAATTTTAAAAAGCGGAAAAAACCCATAATTCTAGTGTGGTTATATGTTTAATTTCTGAAATTTGCTTCAGTGGAAGTAATGGCTGTCAGCACCTCCACCCAAAGTTTTGTTTTTTGAGAAACATATAAATGTTGGTGGCGGAAGTGAGAACGTATTGAGTGACAGGTGGAGAGAGAATTTTACGGAATTTGTGTGGAAGGTGTGAGTGGAGTGTGAGGGTGGAAGCCGAGGAGGTGAGTAGGGTTGTGTGGGGTGAATTGGGGAGATAAAAAGTGAGTTTCAGCGTGGGTGGGAGGTGGTATCTAGCTGGATAGGGAAAGTGAGGTTAGGTTGGCAAGTAATCGGGGGAGTTCGTGGTCAGGAGTCCTGGGCTTTCGAGGGTTCAAGGGTGGTTCTCGAAAAGTTAGGGGATGCTAAGGGAGAGAAAGGGATGTCTGCAGGGACTGAGGAATTGAAAAAAAAAGGCGAAAAAAAAAGGAAAATTTGGCGGCGAAAGACGCCAACATTTGGCAGAGACATCTGTCGGTTGCGGCAGGTACTGCATGGATAGGTCCCAGTTACCGGCGGTAGAGCGGGAGGTGGGCAGCGAGAGTACTGGCAGTGCTGGTAGTGAAACCGACGTGGAGGGAATTTTCCACAAGCCACGACGGCCAACAACGCGTCGCCCGGTGTTGAGCGGTGCGTCGGGGAGAGGGAGAAATCGGGACGGTGGCAACGAAGCAAGCGAGAAGGTAAGGGAGAGAGCGTCAAGCGCAAGTGACGGGGAGGATCTCTTGAAAAGGAAGAGAGACAGCCAAGAGAGTCCGGAGAAAAGCGAGGTCGAGAGCCCGTTTAAAAAAAGCGGGATAACACCGAGGTCACCCCCCCAAAAAAATGGAGGGGATGTTGGAAAAGGAGGCTCTCGGGATGTTGTTAGGCGAGATCAGGGGGCTGAGGGAGGACGTAAGGGGGACCAAGGTGCAGATGGAAGGTATGAGGGAGGGACTTGCGAATCAGAGATGAGAAATGGGAAAAGGAGGTGAAAGAGCTGAGAGAGAGAGTAGATGGGTTAGAGAGGGAAAGAAAAGAAAAAGAAGTTAAAATAAAACAGATGGAAGAGGAGATTAGAGCGTGGAAAGAAAGGACGGAAAAAAGGCTTGAGAAGGTGGAGGGCAGGACGGAAATGGAAATAGGAGTCGGGGGTAGCGGGGGCGAGATCAAAGGTATTTGGGAGAGGGTAGGGAATATGATAGAAGAGAAAGTGTGAGAGCGTAGGAATGAAAAAGAGGAGAGGGCGGATAGGAAAAGGATAAGGGCAATGGAGTTGAGAATGGAGAGAAAGGATAAGGCAGACAGGAGAAATAATATTGTGATAAGAGGGTTGAAGATGAAGAGCGGGGAAGAAAGGGAGGGTGTGGAAGCGCTGCTACAGAGCATAGGGTGGAATAAAGGCAGGGTAGGGAAAGTTAAGTTGGAGGGGAGAAAGGAGAAAGAAGTGGCGGTTGTGGAGTTGGAGAGCTGGGAAGCAAAATGGGGGGTAATGAGAAATAAAAATAGGCTAAAGGATAAGGAAGTTTTCATCGATCACGATTTGACGAGAAAGGAAAGCGATGTACAGAGAATGATGTACGACAGGGCTAGGAGGGAGAGGAGTGAAGGGAGATCGGCGAAGGTAGGATATCGGAAAATAAAAATAGACGAGAAAATGTGGGTGTGGGACGAGGAGAAAGAGGTGTTGAAGGAAGTGCAGGGGAATTTGTTTCGTAGGAAGTAGGGGGGTGGGGGTAATGCAGGGTAGAGGAGTTGTGAAGGTGCTTTACTGGAACGTAGCAGGGGTAAAGAAGAAGGATGAGGAGTTCTGGAGGTATATCCAGGAATTTGATGTGGTAGGACAGGTAGAGACGTGGGTGGAAAGAAGGGAATGGGATAAAATAGAGCCAAAGTTGCCAAGGGGGTATAGGTGGAGACTCCAGGAGGCGGTCAGAGTGAAGAAGAAAGGAAGGGCTAGTGGGGGAATTATAACGGGGATTAGAGATGGATTAGAGGAAGAAGCTCAGGGAGAGGAAGAGGGGAGGTAGTGCAAATGAGGAAAGTAAAGATAGGAGGGGTAATGTGTAAGTTTGTGACAGTGTACAATAAGGATGGGATGGAAAGAATTAAAGAAAGGGTGGAAGACCTGTTAGGTGAAAGAGAAGAGGGTATGGTGGTACTGGGTGGGGACTTTAACGCGAGGATGGGGAGGGAAGGGGGCCTTTACAGGGAAGGGGAGAGCTTCGAAAGGAATTCGAAGAATAGGTTAATAAATAAGGAGGGGGAGATTCTAAGGGACTGGATGGAAGATAGAGGCTGGGCGGTGGCAAATGGTATGGCAACTGGGGACGAAGAGGGAGAATACACATTCGTAGGTAAGGTGGGGGTATCGGTAATAGATTATGTAGTTATGAATATGCAAGGGTGGGAGGAGATGGAAAGATTCGCAGTAGAAGGGAGGATAGAATCAGACCATCAGCCATTAGGGTTGTGGATAAGGGGTGAGAACGGCGGAAGGCAAGGTGGGGAAGAAGTGTCGACGGGGGAGAGGGTTAGCTGGCCGAGGGAGGCGATAGAGAAATATAAGGAGCAGTTAGGGAAGGTACGCTTCGAAGGGGAGACGGTGGAAGAGATATGGGAGGATTTAAAAGAGAAAGTGAAAGGGTGCGTGCAAAAGAAGGTATTCAAAAAGAAGAAGAAAGGAATGGTGAAGCCGTGGTGGGATAGGGAATGTAAAAAGATGAAAAGAAAGGTGAAGAGGAGGTATAAGAAGTGGCAAGAGGGTACTGCGAATAGGGAGGAGTACGTAGAAATGAGGAAGGGGTTTAGATTGATGTGTAAGAAGAAAGAACAGGAAAAGGAGAAAGAGCTGGAGGAGGAGTTAGGAAATGTTAAGACAGAAGGGGACGTCTGGAAGATAATAAACAGGTTTAGGAAGCGTAGAGTAGGGATAAGCGACAAGATAGGGAGCGAGGAGTGAAGGGAGTTTCTTAAAGAATCATTTCAGGGCTCAGATTCAAGAAAGAAAGATGATGGGAGTAGAAGAACGGGGGAGGCAGAGATGGAGGAGTTGAATGACGAGGAGATATAGAAACAGATAAGGAAGTTAAAAAGGTCAAAATCAGCAGGGCTGGATGGGCTAGAGAACGAAGCATGGCTGTTTAGTACACAAGAGGTTAGGGAGAGGCTGAAGGAGGTAGTGAAGAAAGTATGGAGGGGGGAGGGATTCCCACGAGGGTGGAGAGAAGGATTAATAGTGCCTCTGTATAAGAAAGGAGAGAGGGATAGGCAGGAAAATTATAGGGGGATTACGCTAATGAATACGGCGTATAAAGTATACGCGATGGTAGTAGCGGAGAGGCTGCGGAAGGATGTCGAGGGGAAAGGAATATTGCCAGAGACGCAGGCGGGCTTTAGGGCAGGTAGGAGTACTATCGACAATATCTACGTTCTGCAGCACGTGGTGGATAGAGAATTAGCGAAGAAGGGGTCGAGAGTGTACGCGTTTTTTGTGGGTCTAAAAGGCGCGTTTCCGTCGGTGGATAGGGGGAGGTTGTGGGAGGCGATGGAGGAGAGGGGAGTGGAGAGAAGCCTGATCGAGAGGGTAAGGGAGATATATGAAGAAACCAAAGATAAGGTAAGAGGAGGACAGGGGATTTCGGAGGGATTCTGGATGGATAGGGGGTTAAGACAAGGGTGTCCGCTTAGCCCGACGCTTTTTGCAATTTTAATTGCGGATATGGAAAGTAAGCTGGAGGCCGGAGTGGTAGGAGGAGTCAGGATAGGAGGGGTTAGAATTTGGTCGCTAGCGTATGCAGATGATATAGTGTTGTTGGCAAAAAGCGAGGAGGCCTTAAAGGAAATGATGAAGAGGTTGAGAAGATACCTGGATAAGAACAGGTTAGAACTGAATGCGGAAAAGTCCAAGGTTATGGTTTTCAGAAAAGGAGGGGGAAGGGATAAGGAAGGGGAGTGGAAGTGGAAGGGAAAGGCGGTGCAGGCGGTGAAAGAGTTTGTGTACCTGGGCTTCTTGTTTCGGAGGAATGGCGGAGTGGATGGTCACATAAAAGAGAGAGTGAGGAGGGCAAATATGGTGATGAGGCAGGTGTGCGGGTTGGGAAAGAAGTTATTCGCAGATGATTTTGGAAGGAGAATGAAATTGTTTGACTCACTAGTGATGAGTGTGCTATTGTATGGAGTAGGGGTGTGGGGGTGGAAGGAAAGCGAAGAGGTAAATAGGATACAGGAGAGATATGTGAAGTGGACACTGGGGTTGGCAAGGAACACGCCTAATTATATTGTCAGGAGGGAGACGGGGAGAACGAGTGTAGGGATTCTACCGGGAAGTCGAGCGTGTAAATATGAGGAGAAATTTTTGGAAGTGGGGGGAAGTAAGCTGGTTAGGGAGTGTTGGTGGGAGAAGGAGAACAGGAGAGGGGGTGGGAAGATGGAGGTTGAAAGAGAAAGGTATTTTAGAACGAATGGACTGCATATGGATGAATTGAGAAGGATGCATGAGGAAGGAAGGAAAGTATATGAGTTGGTTAAGAAAAACAGCATGGAGAGAGAGAAGACAGCAGGGGAAGAGAGAATAAGAGAGACAAGGTTTAATGGGAACTATGTGTGGATTATGCCAAGGGCGAGAGCGCAATATTTGTGTGAGAAAGGAGAGAAAGGAAGTCAGGAGCTTATAGCGAGGATGAGATGTGGGTGCCTGGAGGGTTACAATAGGTTCTGGCTCGCTAGGGAAAAGAGGATGTGTGAACTATGTGGGAAGGGGGAGGCAAGAGTGGAGCACTGGTTGGAGGAGTGCGTGGAGGTGGAAAGGAGTGGGATAAGCATGGAGATATTGATGCATGAAAGGGGAGACAAAAGGGCAGTAGCATGGGTGAAGGGAGTATTGGGAAAGATGGAGAAGAAGAGAAGGAAGGAGGAAGAGGAATGGAGAAGGAAAGATTGTAAATAGAGGAGGAAGTAAATATAAGTAATTGTGAATATTGTAAATAGTAGATAAGTATTAGGTATTAGTAGCGGAGGCAG
>CAKNYM010044292.1:10753-47121 GCA_932195095.1 Andricus curvator | reverse complement strand
AAAGCATATGAGGTCAAGTTAATAATTTTTCGGCTTTTTCTCTTAAAATCCACTAAATTGTGATTATAGCCTAAAATAGCATGAAAAGAAAGGTAATTATCAGAGGTAAGTACATATTAAAAATGTTGATTAATTCAATAAATTGAAAATAATAATTATTTATTATCATTCTAACTTTGCAATATTTAAAATCGATTGAAAAATAAAACGTAAATAATAAAAAATGAAACCACTTGAAAGTGATAGATATTATTAACCTAACCTTAAAATCCCATATACATTCCTGTAAGACATAATCATTAAATATTTCAAAACTTCATTACATGTATTTGTAGTCTTTCGTTTAGGTGTGAATTTTTGAAAACAAAAATCAACCCAAACCTCGTAATAGCCAACAAGCCAACGAAACCGAATCGTGAAGTCGAGCGACTCCGAAGTCCGACTCGAGCGAGCTCGGCCCGAGCCACGGGTTCCTCGTGCACTTTCGGCTTTACACGAGGATGGCCGACGGAACGCGTAACAGAGCCGTCTCACCGACACGCTACGTTTGCATGTATTGCTCCCAGATGGGAACATGGTGGGGGCTGAAAAATCCCACATTCTGGAGCCTCTGTCTGGAGATACTGTTTCCACGAGACTACAGGGAAAAACGGCTTGAGTTTAGGCCGCGAGGAGAAACGGTTTAGGCGTCTAAGCCGTTTCTGCCCTTAACTTATTTCAATCCGCTTTCCCTCTGACGCTCATTCAAACCGTTGTTACGCTGAAGCTTTTCAAATTCGCTTTCGCTCCTCTACTAATTCTACACCGCTTTTACCCTCGGCCCGTCATTTATGCATTCTCTTAAAATCTGTATAATTCTCTTGAAGTCGGCCGAATACCCTTCGATTCAGTAGAATTCTCTTACGTCTGGCAGAATTCTCTTGAGATCGACAGCTTTCTCGTGCAATCTGTAGAATTCTTTTGAATTGAGTAGAGCTCTCTTGATTTCTGTACTGCACTGAAATTATCAAGCATTTAATTATGACTCTTGCGTGTCGCATTTTTTCAATGGAATTTCATTGACATTTCTTGTAACGTTCACATCAATAAAAATTGGAAAGATTAATGAATTCAAAATAAATCAAAGCTTATTCTAATGAATTTAGAAGTTTTTGAACAATTGTAATGAGTTCAAAAGTGTTCAAGGGAATTTTACAGAATGCAAGAGGATTCTACAGAATTCAAGATAATTCTACAGAATTCAAGAGTCTTTTACAGAATTTAAGATAATTTTACGGAAATGAAGAGAGTTCTACTCAATTCAAGAGAATTCTATAGATTGCACGAGAATTCTGCCGAACTCAAGAGAATTCTACTAAATTCAAGAGAATTCTGCTCAACTCACGAGAATTCTGCCAAACGTAAGAGAATTCTACTGAATTGAAGAAAATTCTACAGACTTCAAGAGAATTATACAGATTTTAAGAGAATGCATAAATAAAGAGAATTCTACGGTATTCACGAGATATTTATACAGAATTCCACAGAATTATGATTAATTCAAGGGAATTCTGCCTAACTCTCGAGAATTCTTTTGAATTCGAAAGAATTTTGCTGATTTCAAGAATATTATGCTGAATTCGAAAGAAAACAGGATAATTTGGCTAAATTGAAAAGAATTCTGCCAAGCCTAGGAAAATTCTACTGAATTTAAGAGAATTAAACAAAGTTTAAGAGAATTTTACATATTTCCAGAGAATTCTCCTGAATTTAAAAGAATTATACACAATATAAGAGAATTCTACTGAATGTGCGAGATATTTATACAGAATTCCAGAGAATTATGATAAATTCAAGGAAATTGTACTGAATGCAGGAGAATTCTACATTTTTCAAGAGAATGCTGTTGATCTCAAGAGAATTCTGCTGAACGTTAGAGAATTCTGCTGAATTGAAGAGAGTTCTGCCGAACTTAAAAAAATGCTACTGAATTCAAGAGAATTTCACACAATTCAAGAGAATTCTACTGAATTCATGAAAATGATACAAAATTCAAGAGAATTCCACTGAATTCAAAAGAATTCTGCTGAAATCAAAATAATTCTACAGAGTTAGAGAGAATGTCGCTGATTTTAAGAAAATTCTGCTGAATTCAAGAGAATGCTTCAGAATTCAGGAGAAGTCCACTCAGTTCTCGAAAATTCTACAAAATTCAAGGGAATTGACAGAATTCATGAGAATGTTGTCTAATTTGGCTGATTATGGAAAATATTTTTTGAAATTTTTGTATCTCGTTGACGTGTGAAGTTACACCAGAGAGTCACAACCTACTGGAAAAGCGAACGAAGGAGAAATTATACGAACTGAACTTGTTCATGCACACACTCTTGTCGATGGCACATGGAGTTTCGACCTTCCAACGCGTGCTTCTGATTGGTAAATCTTTAATTGTTAATTACCCGGTAATTATTAACTTTAGCAACATTTTTTTATAATCATTTTCGACGACATTTTTTTGTTAGAATTCAAAAATACAAAAATGTTGTTTGAGTACTGGGACACCCTGTATAATATAAATGACGATAACTCCCTCACTTTTTGATAAAATATATTAATAATATAGGTCAATCGATCCATTTCGAATCAACACATCTTTTCTATACTCGCATAAATTTAAATTATGAGAATGAAAACATTTTTACTATATATTATATACTATAAATATTGATTGATTAATTGAAGACAAAAATATTCATTTCAAACCAAATCGTCCAGACTTTTCATTTGTTCATAAAAAAATCATCCAGGTCAACCAATCGGTTATGAAGTGTCATTTATATTTATATTATATGTCATATATATGGCCAACGGCCATGCCACGCTGAAAAAACCAGTTCTTGTCAGATCACTGAAGTTAAGCAGCGTTGGGCGCGGTTAGTACTTGGATGGGTGACCATTCAAGAATACTGAGTGCTGTTGGCACATCGTGGGTGTAGTGAGCCCACACTTGTAGTTATTTATAACTACAAGAAAACCTAGAAACACTACCCGAATCGGGTAGTGTCACGCCTACCCTGAAAGGGAAATGGCTTAATGGTATACATACATTTTATGCAGGTTTCAAAAGAAAAGTCAAATTGACGGAAAAATCAAATTTCAAACAAAAATTTCACGTAAAGTTCTGATACCAAAAATCGAATGCTTTATTTTGGGCACCTACTATTCAGAAAAAAATCGCCAGCTGAATCGCTGACGTGGTCAAGTAAAATTTGGGCTAGAATTTCAAAAAAATATGTGGAATGACCCATACATGATTATATTGCTTAAATAGATGTCTGAGCGAGATTCGACTTAATGGAATATTTATAAGTTTTAGCACAATTAGCAGTGAGTTATATATTTTTTAAATACCGCTTTATCATTGCGACAGCATATTTTTTGATAATTTCAAAATTGTGGTTTGTAGGGAAGCGGAGATTCATAAAAAATATACATAGGCTGTAAATAAATAATGGCTCGTCGTACGAGAAAATGTCAAGAAAGTAAAAAGTTTTGTTTTGTACCAGAAATTAATAAAAAAATTGCAGGAATTAATCTATTTTTTTATCAAGCGAGAGGAGAATAAGCTTAAAATTAAGAGCCTGAAGAAGCATATTTCAGTCTTCAAGCTTTAATACTCTCTGAAGAAAAATTGTAAAAATTTAACGAATTTAGCGAAAAGTGAGCCACTTAAGATTGGTGGAAAAATATTGATTCAAGTAGTCGAGATATTTCATAATTTAATAGTGGAAAAGTAACTGCTCGGTAACAAATAATTATATATAACTGTATACAATCATTTAAAAAAAAAGTTATAAACGATGTAAACCTGACAAATAGAAAAGTTTAATAAAACGACGCAATGGTGTGATATTTTTAACTCTGTTGAAACAATAAGAAGGCCATGTTGAGAAATTATGGACGTCACCTACTCTGTTTCAATTTTTAGAATATTGCCTTTTCATGGTTTGAACAAAGTTAAGAAAACTAAGCATTTTTTACAATCTTAACAATATAATGAATAAATATGGGATCAATGTGGATCAATATATTAATTCATTATGCATATTCAGGATACTCATGCGCTACTTTTCAATAGTGTTCTGTTCTCGATTCTTGAAATTTTTTTCGTTTGTATGTCTTCCTTATTTTTCATAGAAAATTGCAATTCTTTAGGAAAATTTGTAAAAATTATATGCCTTGAATAAGCATCAGCTTCAATAAGTAGGAAATGAAGCAACCAAAAGTTGGAAGAAAATTAATAATTCGAGTATTTGATATATTTGTTAAATCAATGGTGGAAAGAAACTAATTGCTTCATGAAAACAGATAAATTTACTTAGCACTGTATATGTGCACGTCCGCATGAAAAGGGCCCTTATGGCAGGTTCTAGTTTAGGAGATATTCACGTTTTTCTAAGTTCAAACCAAAATTGTTATTTTCCGGTTGGAGTGGAGGATGATACTGGGACCTATAGTAAATATATTGGGACTATACCCATATCCAGAAAGTAACCGGAAGTACACTGAGAAAAATTGATTATACGAACTGGATAATAGAATTGAAGAATAATACACCGTATAGAAAAGTATATTAGCGCGTATAATCTATAATATTTTTCTAATATATGAAGATGTTACCAAATATAATCTCTAGATGTTAAATTCTTATAATCTTGAGGTATTAAATTGTAACATCTCAGATTTTAAAATATCCAGTCGTCTGTGTAGTCTCAGATGGTACGTCGCATCGTGGCGCGTGTCATATGCATCCGTTCGCATTAAAACAAGTAATAAATAAGTTATAAAATGATTATTAGTGCTAAATTACACGCGATTTAGATTTAGAAAATGGGTAAGTTTATATTTTTGTTCATTACACATCATTGCCACTTGTACAAGTGCAGAAACTTAGCCTCCTTTACTTTCGTTTTTGTAGTCTCATGATAGCCACTTTCCTCCTTATTGTGTGTTTAAAAAATTGAAATTTGTTTCCAGTTCTACTTCCGAGCTCGTCTATCAAAATTTTGTATAGGTTTATAATTACGTTTGCAAAAATTATTATATATATTTGAGGTTATCTAATGGACCAGGATTCTAATATAGATATTAGATTTTAAAATCTTGGATTATAGATTTTATTATCTCAGATTATAAAGTCTAATAATCCAAGATATTATCCTTTAACATCTATATTTTAATATCTATAGATTGTAGTTCTAATAATCTGGATCGCTGTCCCATAGTTAATAGTCCAAGATTATATCCCGTAACATATTTTTTATTACCGGGTATAATCCATTTTTCTCAGTGTAGGTGTATATTTGAATTCAGAACAAAAAAGTTAATTTACAACGAAATAGTTGAATGTTTAACTAAAATTATAAATCTTTAACCGAAAAAGATTAGTTTAACTTTCAACCAAGTAGTTGAATTTTATTCAACCAAAAAAGATGAAATATCAACTAAAAATGTAATATTTGATATGTAAACCAAGAATGATTTCAACTTAAATAGTAAACAGTTAAATTTGACCAAAAATACTAATTTTCAAGAAAATAGTTGAATCCTCAAACAATTAAATAATCAATTTTCAAAGAAAGAGTTCCATTTCTAACTAAAACTGATTCAACCAACACGATGAATTTTCTACCAAAAAGTACAGAATATTAACAAAATAAATGCATTTTCAACCAAATAGTTTATTTTTCAAGTAAAAAATTCTTCACGGCGGGCGGCTTCCCGCTTCAAAAATGGACGTCGAACGATTCTGAATTGTTGGCGACGATACCACTTGACCTTCGAGCTTGTTCGCAACCTCTTGATCTACAACCTCAGCAATCATTTCATATGCTGGGTGTGACCCGGGTTCCTGAACGAGATGTACTTTTCTTCAAATTGGATTTACCAACGACTTCAGATGTCATAACCAAGCGCTCAGTTCTCAGCAAAATAGCGCAACTCTTCGATCCATTGGGTTGGCTAAGTCCGGTCATAGTAACAGCCAAGATCTTCATTCAGACTTTATGGCTCTTAAAGATCTCATGGGACGATCATTTTCCCGAAGATAATCGAAAGTCGTGGCTGGATTACAGAGCTAGTCTTCACGATATCGCCTGTATTGAACTTCCACGTTGGATTCAATTCCGTTCTTCTTCAGGGACTTATGAGCTCCACGGTTTCTGTGATGCTTCGGAAAGAGCCTATGCTGAAGCCATCTATCTATTGTCAATTTCAGTGTCTGGAGAATCATCTGTTTGCCTTTTAACTTCGAAAACCAAGGTTGCTCCTCTAAAGCAAGTGTCTTTACCGCGTCTGGAGTTGAGTGGAGCGGTTCTTCTGGTTCGATTGATGGACCATGTTCAACGCACCATCATGTTAGATGTTCCAGTTCATCTTTGGAGTGACTCAACGGTAACTTGAGCGTGGATCCGAGGTCATCCTACCAAGTGGAAAACATACATAGCTAATCGAGTCACGGAGATAAAAACAACTCTTCCATCAGCTGTGTGGGATTACGTTCCATCACGAAGTAATCCAGCTAATTGTGCATCACGAGGTTTTACCGCCAAGGATCTGACTTCGTTTTCGTTGTGGTGCACTGGGCCTGATTGGCTGCCTGCTCCTTCTTGTTGGCCAGGGTACCCTTCTTCACGAAACCAGGAAATGGATATGGAGGAGCGAACCTTGAAGGTTCACACAGCAAGTGCTGTTCCAATAATGTGGGTACTTCTACATCGTTATTCCACATTGGAAAAAGTTCTCAGATCAACAGCATGGCTGCTACAATTCATTCGACATCGTCGTCAGCCATCTGAATTCAAGCCAGGAATCCTGTCTCCTTTGGAACTTCAATCAGCCTGATTAGGATGGATTCGTCATGAACAGCGTCATTATTTTCTATCTGAATTCAAGGCATTAGAAACAAAGACTACTATCTCACCTAAAAGCAAATTCGTTTTCTTGACTCCATTCCTCGATTCCACTCAAATGCTTCGCGTGGGAGGTCGACTCAAGCATTCAATCCTCAGCCCAGATGAAAAAAATCCTCTCATCCTACCTTCAGAATCATCTTTGACTACTCTGATCATCGCTCGTGAACATCAGCGATGTCTTCACGGTGGAGTTCAATTGACTCTCGCTACTTTAAGGCAGAGATATTCGATCCTGCGAGGTCGCTTAGTTCTTCGAGCCTTTATTCACAGGTGTTTACCATGTCTTCGACATCGAGCAGTCATGCGACAGCAGCTTATGGCAGACGTACCAGCCATTCGTTCTACACCTGCCCGATCTTTTCTTCATTCAGGTGTGGACTATGCCGGACCTGTCTATCTTCGAACGACGAAAGCTCGTGGGCATAAATCTTACAAAGGCTACATCGCAGTCTTCATATGTTGCTCCACTCGAGCAGTTCATCTAGAAGCTGTATCAGACTACACTACTGAAGGCTTCTGAGCTGCCTTTCGACGCTTTACATCTCGTCGAGGTCTTTGTGTGACACTCTCCAGTGACCAGGGAACCAATTTTATTGGAGCTGACTCTCAGCTTCGATCCCTCTTCGCTGAGGCTTCTAAAGAATCTCAATTGATCGCTTCAACCATTGCATCGGACGGAACTGAGTGGCGATTCAATCCGCCCGGCGCGCCTGATTTTGGAGGTATTTGGGAGGTAGCCGTCAAGTCAGCTAAACATCATCTTAAGTGCGTCATCGGAGACAGAACCTTGAAATTTGAGGAAATGGCTACATTTCTTACTCAGGTCGAAGCTTGCCTTAATGCTCACCCGCTTCAGGCCATGACCAATGATCCTGACGATCTCATGGCTTTAACTCCAGGACACTTTTTGATCGGCGAGCCGCTAAATCACATCCCAGAGCCGACCTTGCTTGATCTTCCTACAAATCATCTCTCTAGTTGGCAATTTTTGCAGCAAATGAGAGAACATTTTTGGCATCGTTGGACATCAGACTATCTCAAGGAACTGCAACCTCGCTCTAAATGGAGAGCGTCATACTCATCTCTTGAGATTGGTGATTTGGTTCTCATTCGTGATGAGAACTTGCCCCCGACCAAGTGGGCTCTTGGACGCGTCATCCAGCTTCACCCAGGATCTGATCACCACGTTCGTGTAGTGTCTCTTCGAACAAAAAGCGGGGTTCTCAAAAGGCCAATCGTGAAATTGTGTCTCCTTCCGAGAGCTGTAAACGGCGCTTAGTGGTTTTTAAGCATCATTTTTGTTACGCAGTTACCAATTTATTTATTTTTGTTTTTTGAAATAGTTTTGTCCAAACGAGGCGAGCGGAATGTTCAAAATAATTTTTAATGCTGTCTTTTTATATTGAAAGCTTTTTATATTGAAAATTTGTTATTGTACCAATTCTAGACTGTATCATATTTATTATTTCTATTTCCATACTTCGTATTCTTATCATGAGTCACACTCTTTAAATTTGGTGTGTGTGTGTGTGTGGAACCTTTCGCACATTTGCTTGTGCGAGTCAGTCGTCATAAAACCGATCAAAGGAACGCTTGTCTCATCGTTTCGGATTCAAGATACCTTTTTAATAATGTTGGAAATTAAATTATCAGAGTTGAACTGTTTTAAATAAAGACCACTCTCAGTAGATAGTAATTGTTACTTGTTAATCCATGTGCATTACAACATTTAATTTCACCTACAGTTCAAGTGATCACAATGCGTATTATAAAACTTCTTTTCAAAAACTTTAATTTCATTGACTCGCGAACACAAAAAGATGTTGGTGTGTTCGCAATAACTGAAATGATATTTCCGTAACTGTACTGCCTGCTGATGAATTATATATTATGATTCTAATTTAGAATGCGATATCGAATCGAATCCGATACCTTTAAAATTAGGAAATTCTTTTAAATATTACGAATCTATAACTTTTACATACTCTTAGAACAGTCATTAGGTAAATCCATAATATTACTTACAACACGCGATTTATTCAACCGCATTATTGGCTAATCGTTACATAATTTTATACTTGAAGCCTCAAAAACAGCACAAAGAAAAGAGGTCTTGGGTAAAAAGATCTTAATTTTACTTTTAAAAATGTCAATTGTCTTACATATTACGGATTGTCTCATTCAAAGATTTTTTGATGAACAAAAAGTTAAAAACTAAGAAAATTGTCTCAAAAATTTCGGTTTCGCTTCTTATCAAGTTTTTGAAAGCGATACAATTTTGAGGAATGATTTCCGATTTACACGGGAAAAAGATTTTCTATTAACTTTATCAATTTCATTTCAAATCATGCAGGAAGATCCAGTTTGAGGTGTCAGATAATAGGTAAAAAAATAGGACCCATTAAAAAATTCAGTTTTAACGATTGAATTAGGACAAATTGTAGAAATTATGAATACATTTTGACAAAACTTCATTAAACAATTCAATTAAATAACAATGCTGATGAGTTAGGTATGGCTTCTTTAATCCTCTCCTAATTATGAGGTATTTTATCTGAAGTTTATTTTATTTTTTTAATATTGCAAAAAAAAATTAGTTTCGAGCACGTAGGTAATGCATTGAAATATTAAATTAGTAAATTTGTTGAAAACTATCAATAAGATTCCATAGTTAGTTCTTGGGTAGACGTAAAAAGTCAATATTAAAAGGCAGCATTGATAATTAATGAATATATTATTTACGTTGCGTGACTAGCTTCTCATATTGGGTCATTAAAAATTAAGATTGCTGAGTTACGTGTTGCACTCGATGTGGTGCACCAACATCATTTCAACCAAAAAGACTTTAACTTTAAATAAAAAATAGTTGAATTCGACCAGAACTGGGAATTTAAAGAAAAAGTTGAATCCTCAACCAAAACATATTGATTTTCAACAAAGCAGTTACATTTTCGAACAAAAGGAATTTTCTACCACAAAAGATTAATTTACTACCACCAGAGATGCATTTTCAACAAAAGATTTGAGTTTATAAGCTACAAAGTCAAATATTTGAGAAAACCTTTTGTCTTTCAAGCCGTAAAAGAGCAATTCTTCAAATAAAATAATATTTTTTAAAACCAAATATTTAACATTTCAAACAAAAGAGACGAATTTTCAACAAACTAGTAAAATTTTCAACCAAATAGTTGAATTTTCAACCTAGAAAGATGAATTTTCAACCTAATGGTCGAATTTAAAAGAAAATTATTAAACTTCAACCGAAAAAAGTTGAATTTTCAACAGCAAAGTTAATTTTAAATGAAATTTCAACCAAAAAAATTAGTCGAAGTAGGCGTCATGCACTTACAAAAACGGGTTTCGTAGCCTATTAAGGCATTAATTGAGTTTCTTTACCTATACACTACCAATTTAATTAATTTGAGATCAGGGACTTGATCTGGAAATTTAATGCATTATTAAGGTTATTCTCTCTCTCTCTCCCTATATATATATATAGATAATTTAAAAAAAAAAAGTTAAACAACCATCGCTGGGTCCCACTAAGAGCAACTGCCATAAAAAAAAAAAAAAAAAAATGTCAATAGCCCCCAGTAGCACCGCAGTAAATCACACCTATGACCACGTCTCACAACCATAAGATGGGTGGTCATAGGCAACGACGAAATCACAACGACAGGCCGGCGAAACCTATGTGTGTCTTGAGGAAACGAAGCGACCCAAGGATGACAGCTATCTGCATCCATCTCGCAAGTGCCTTGGCATATTTTTGGCACACGAGTATGGCTTTAAGGTTACGAACCAGTGATAGTTTCGCACCTCCGAGAGCACCTATCACAAGGACAATTACTTGTACCGAATATTTTGGGTACAGTCGTTGTAGCTCTCTTTTAAGGTCTTGATACCTCTCCTCTTTTTCTTTCTCCTTTGCAGTGATGTTGTATTCGGCCAGAGCCGAGAATTCGATCACGAATATAGTTCGTTTCTCGAAGTCTTGGAGAACATTGTCAGGCCTCGATTGCGCAACGGAGACTGGTGCCCGAAAATCGTAGTTCCAGAAAATTTGACTCTATGTCCCTTGGAGCGACAAGGAGCGACAAGGAGCGACAAGGATGGTAATAAAGCACTCTTAGGGCCGCATTATGAATGTAGATATACGTCGTCCCTGCGTGGGTCGGGCACCCTGATAGTATGTGTTCTAGTTACTCAGCGTGTGCATGACACACTCTGCAACTATCACTGGGAACTTCTTGACATAAAATAAACCTAGAGAATTACAGGCCAATAACTTGTTTGAACACGCTGAATAAGATCTTTACAGCTGTCCTCAACAACAGGATTGTTCGACGAATTGAGCCTGTATGGTGAGAGATGTACGAACAACGTGGCTCGAAAAGAGGTGTAGCAGACTGTCGAGAGAACCTGCTAATTGACAGGTGTGTCTGTAAAGAAGCTGCAGCCGATCAGCGCGTCCTGTCAATGGCCTGGATTGACTACCGAAAAGCTTTCAGTTCAACCTCTCATAGACTTAGCATCTGTCTGTTGGAAAGCTTGAAGATACATCCACACATAGTGAGATGCATAGAGAGATTGACGCCTCTTTGGAAAAAAAGATTTACTATCTCATCTAGAAATTATCGTGTGACAACGAACAACGTCACCTTGCAGAGGGGCGACTTTCCAGGTGATACCATGAGCCCTTTTCTTTTTTGCATCACACTTTTGCCTCTATCTGTCGCACTACGAAATTCTCCTGGATACCTCTGTGGCGGCACTAATTAGCGCGAGCATAAGGTCACTTATGTATTTTATATGGATGACCTGAAGATCTATGCCTCTGGTAAAAGCAAACTTCAAACTGCTATAAATATTGTCAAGAACTACACAGGAGAGATTGGGATGGACTTTGGCTTGGACAAGTGTTCCAAAATTCATCTAAAGAAAGGAAAGATTACTGGCGTTCCCAAGGACCCTGAGCTTATGGATATAAGTGTTATCAGACATCTTAATACTGGAGAGACCTATACATATCTGGGCGTGCCTCAAAACCGCATTCAGGACGTAACACCAGTGAAGGAGTCTCTCCGAAGCAGATACAAGCATCTTCTTCTACATATTTGGTCTTCCAATCTGTCGGCGTTGAACAAGGTATCTGCGACTAACATGCTTGCCGTCCTGGTTCTACTCTACTCGTTTGGGGTAGTTCAATGGACGTAGAACGAGCTGAAGGCCCTTTATGTCATTACACGTAAGATCATGCATATGCATAAAAGCTTGCATATCAATTCGCCAGTTCCGCGATTATATATTTCACGCCGTCAAGGCGGACGCGGACTTCTGAATCTCCAGTGTCTTCATAACCGGATTGTTCTAAGTACAGCTTACATCGTTGCGAATGGCAGAGATCCTCTCCTAAAGATGGTCAGGAACCACGAGATGATTGGCGAAGAAGCGTTCCTTTACAAAGCCGCGGAGCAAGCGGCCGAGACCCTTGGCCTGAATTTTAACATCAGAAGTGAGGAAAGTGCATTACTTCATCTAGATGCTTCACTTCTAAAAACCAAAGTGAAGAAAGCGGAGGTTGAAAATTTTCACCAAGAGCTACTCGACAAGAAAAAGCACGAAAACTTTCACAGAAATGTAGACAAACAGTCCTTCTCGAAGGAGCAAACTTTTGCTTTCCTCAAATCATCAGGGCTTAATTCAGGTACAGAGGGTTTTATTTTCGCATGCCAGGACGGTGTCATTTCCACCTTAGCATACCGTGAGCGCATTTTATGCCAAGAAGTTCCCAGTGATAGGTGCAGAGCGTGTCATGCACACGCTGAGTACCTAGAACACATACTATCAGGGTGTCCGACCCACGCGGGAACGACGTATATCTACAGACATAATGCGGCCCTAAGAGTGCTTATTACCATCTTTGTCGCTCTTACGATGTTGGCCGCGACCCTGCCCTGCCGAAAGCTCCAAGAGAGATAGAGTCGATTGTCCGAAACAAGAAGTGCCAAATTTTCTGGAACTACGATTTTCGGGCAGCAGTCTCCGTTGCGCACTCGAGGTCTGACATTGTTCTCCAAGACTTCGAGAAACGAACTATATTCGTGATCGAATTCTCGGCTCTGTCCGAATACAACATCACTGCAAAGGAGAAAGAAAAAGAGGAGAGGTATCAAAACCTTAAAAGAGAGCTACAACGACTGTACCCAAAACATTCGGTACAAGTAACTGTCCTTGTGATAGGTGCTCTCGGAGTTGCGAAATTATCACTGGTTCGTAACCTTAAAGTCATACCCTTTTGCCAAAAATATGCCAAGGCACTTCCGAGATGGATGCAGAAAGCTGTCATCCTTGGGTCACTTCGTGTCCTCAAGACACACGAAGGTTTCGCTGGCCTGTCGTTGTGATTTCGTCGTTGCCTATGACCACCCATCTCACGGTTGTGAGACGTGGCCATAGGTTTGATTTACCGCGGTGCTGCTGGGGGCTATTGACATTTTTTTTTTATGGAAGTTGCTCTTAGTGGGACCCTGCGGTGGTTGTTTAACTTTTTTTTTTAATTATATATATATATTACTTAAGTCTTAGGCCGCATTTTTCACGGTGGCATAGGTACACTTTTGATAATTTTTTCAAAAATAGTATGTTTCAAAAACAATTCTGTTTTTTTATTTCAGATCTTCTTGGGATACTTAGAAACTTTTATTAATATGAAATGCATAATGAGTATTTTATATGTATACCATTGAGCCATTTCCCTTTCAGGGTAGGCGTGACACTACCCGATTCGGGTAGTGTTTCTAGGTAGATAGTTTTCTTATAGTTATAAATAACTGCAAGTGTGGGCTCACCACACCCACGATGTGTCAACAGCACTCAGTATTCTTGAATGGTCACCCATCCAAGTACTAACCGCGTCCAACGCTGCTTAACTTCAGTGATCTGACGAGAGCTGGGGTTTTCAGCGTGATATGGCTGTTGGTATATGTATGTATACCATTAAGCCATTTCCCTTTCAGGGTAGGCGTGACACTACCCGATTCGGGTAGTGTTTCTAGGTGGATAGTTTTCTTGTAGTTATAAATAACTACAAGTTTGGGCTCACCACACCCATAATATGCCAACAGCACACATTATTCTCGAATGGTCACCCATCCAAGTACTAACCGCGCCCAACGCTGCTTAACTTCAGTGATCTGACGAGAACTGGTTTTTTCAGCAATTTTGCATATATAGTGACTGAGGATTTGGAGATGTGGAAAAGTTTAAGAATATCACGATAGAATACTGTAATTATCTTGAATTGAATCATATTAAAACACAAAGAAAAATCGCTTAATTCAATTATTTTAATTAATTCATATCACTTTTTCCCAAGCAGTGATTTCATATTCCTAGTATGTTTCCAACCAGGCGCTCTTCTATTCATTTTCTTTAAATGAAAACGAATAAACCAAATACACATTTTTTCTATGTTATTCATATTTAATTAATGTTACAAAATATTTGTATAAAATAATTAGAAGGCACAACACGATGCTGTATGTAGCCTCCGATAAGGAGCTCCTTTTCATTTTTTTTCTCTGTTCAAGGAGTAATGGATTTCTCATAATTTATTTGTAGTCAAATTCTGCCATCGTTATCATTTCGAAAAAATTTTGAATATAATTATAATTTAATTCATTACAATTGGCTCCTAAATTAGTTTAACACTTAACTTATTTGCAAATTATATTGCCGTAATCTATTTTTTTATTTTATAAATTAAAAGAAATGTTATTTCTACAATAAATGGTGAATTGTTCGTTATAACACGACTATGAGTATATAGATTTTAATTTGATAAATACCTTATATCGAGCCAGAGATTTATGTGATGGGTCGTTATTTTCACGATGTACAACGAACTCTCCGTTTAGTCCAGTTTCGGGGGTTGCCTGCAAATAGCCCTGGCCACACGTCGGGGGGATCCAAACGTAAACAGTCAGGGCCGCCTAAACCGTTTCCAATTGGAATCAGAATATCGCGCAATATACTGGACTGAGTACTAGCGCACTGCAGCCCTTCCGAGGCAAGAGTCACAATGGTCTCTCGCCCTGCGCGCTGAAAAACTGCGAGGGCCAGCAGTTCTAGGAAGGCTGAGACCGCGGGGACAGAATCCGAGAGTTTAGTGTAATTTTCTACGACAGAAGTTATTGTTTTGAAAGATGACGTAACACGTGAAGTGACATTCGGGTCTGCGTATGAACAAAAAATCAGGAATAGTTAACATATCATAGCTCTGATGAAGATTTTGCTTTATGTTTATTTTTTCATAATCAAAAGCTTACATTATTGAATATCAGCGTTGATTGTTCACAATTTATTTATAACTCTATGTGATTTGTTTTTTATATATCATTTCACAAAAATTAAAACGTAAGGGGTGGACATATATTACTATCGAATAGTATAACACGCGGATTATTATTCAACCTTCTATTTAAATTACAATACATGAAGTGGATAATCTAGAAATATCAAAATACTTTTTCCTTCTATAGACATTGTAACATTTCAGGTCTCAATTTAATATTCTAATTCGAGCGGCTCCAGGACGAGTATGTGTTGAAATTTTCACAGACTTTCTCTGACGAACTGTGAAATAAACTTTTTCGAAAAATAGTATCAAGATAGACAAAACCACGCTTCCACAAAACATCACCAGAAGTGATGCTATATCCAGAAAAGTAACAGGCCGATATTTTTGTTCAGTAGGTGCATTTATCGAGGAAATTTTGCTGCTGCTGTCTGGAACCTTTGACCTCATGTGTCCCAATATACCATTTTCCGTGAGTTTTATGATGCTAGAAAAGTGATTATGGTATCTAAATAACGAAATTCAAACCGTGGATTTTGTATTATATATATACATTAGTGATAAAATAAGATACTCCTAATTATTATCGCTTTTCTCATGCAAAAATTTGGTACGACGTAAAATTAATTAGGTTTTGTCATTAATATTTTGTAATTCGTTTTATTTACATTTGAAAATGCGTTGTATATTTTGAAAATGAAAAGCCAATTTTTGAATTTGCTGTGAGAATAAATGAAAACTTATAGTTCAATCCTAACATTTCAAATGGATTTGATGAGACCAATTTCTGAAAAAAATGTAAATAATAATAATAAATTAATAACAGCCAAACCTAAATTTTTTCTTTACAAACGAATTGACTGTTAACGCATAAGAATTAAATGGAGGAATAAACAAATTTTTGTAATTTCTATCCAGAATGTAATACCTTTAAAAAACACCTGTGAAGAATGAATAATTTATGTACATATATTAATTTTCACTGAATATCGTGAATTTGTATAGTATCTGCTGAACGCAATAGAATAATAATTAATTAACAATTAAACAATTTGAACAATTCAAAATTGTTTAAATGTAACTTCTAACAACACGAAAAAAGAAATCATACTTTATTGCTTAATTCTTAATTCTTTCAACTTACTGACAATTGTTTGAACAGTGTGTATTATTTGAGACTGACTTTTATCACAAAATAACGAGGGGAAACAGTCTTTCCCGTAATAAATTAAACTTGTCGAAAGGTCCTGATGACATCATTTTTGAGAAACTTAAAAAAAATGGAGGTTTTGTAAACGAAATTCAACAATTTTGTTTCTTAGGTGCGAATACTACATAATAAAGGGCACAATATTATAAATTTGTTTTCTATCACGCGTAGGATTATATTATTTCAACTGCCAAAAATTGAGGGAATACTTACTGATAATTAAGAGCTTCTTTGTACGGGCTGTTCTCAGGCAAATACATATGGTAAGCTACGTAGTTTTGAAGATTAATTTTCACCAAATTGCACGGTATTTTTGCATTAACAGACAGAAAAGATAAACTTATCTCATTTTCGAGCCATGCTATGTTTTTACTGCAAATCTAAAACGATTCGGAGTCAAACATGAAACAGATACATTTTAAAGGCATGCATTTTGTATAAACAGATTTTTCGACTAGGATTTTTACCAGATTTAAAGCATCTTGATCGTTTTTTGGTGATTGGTCTCTCGGTATGAGCTTCTTTTTCATTGCTGTCCACACTGGATCCTAAAAGTAGAAACGTGACAATGAGAAACTTGACTATTTTGTTTTAACTTAAGTCACCCCTTCCAATCTCTACATGTGGCAAATAAATTAACACGTATTATTTGTTTTTTATGTTTTTCTGGGATGAGCATTTTAAGAGATATGAAATTTCGACAATTATTGAACCAAAATAAATCTGATTTTGAGAAACACGAGAGGCGCACCCCTGAGATTATATCTCTTGGAAAAAAGTTATGCAGTATTTTTCATTTTTTGCTAAACTTATTTTTAGAACTAGCTCAAGGATTGTGAAGGATCAAATTCAGCTGGAAAGTAAAAAAATTTAATTTTTGGTAAAACGCCGCAAGAGACGAAAAAAAAATGTATACATGAAAATAACCAAAAAAGTTCTACACATTTGTTATTCATCATTTTTCGACAAGGTCCCACGTGCGAATTGACCATCGGCGCACGGTCGGGCCAACCGTCGGACGGTCGGTCCAACTTTGTGCGCCACTGGTCGGGCCAACCAGCTAAATGATAACGGTCAACCGCCTTTAGCTTCTCAAGGTCGGCCCGACATTTGGTCCCATATATGGGCCATCTATTAAGATGATGTCGGCCCAACCTTGGACAACAATCTGGTATTCAAAAAATAAATAGTAATTGATTGCGAGTATTTTAACTATAAATGTTAATGGTCCTGCTTAGAATGAATACATATATTACATTTTTAAACATTATATTACAAATAAAATTTCTAACGCTACGCGGTTTCGAACCTACGCCTATACCGGAATCTATCGCCTAGCAGTCGGGAGTCTTACCCATTACTCTATACCTAAAGAATTGAAAGTCAATGAAAAAACCATCCTCATAAGCTACAGCTCAAAGCAGTTGAGAAAAACAATTTGTTAACTCTTTTTTCTCATTAATTTTTGTATTATTATATGACATCATGTAGATGTCAAATAAATTATCTGTTAACGGGAATATAAATTTAAAAAATTTTTAATAAATAATTTAAATCGATTACAATTTTTAGGGTTTCGTAACCCCGGGCGGAAACCTTTAAATTTTTGTTCAACACATTTTTTTTCAGCAAATTTTTTTCAACCATTTTTTTTTTCAAAAATTTCGTATCAAACAATTTTTTTAAACAATTTTTTTGAAAAAATTTCTTCAAACTTTTTTTAAACCCTAGTATATCCGACGGCTAGCCCATATTTGGGCCAAGGTTTGACCGACCGTCGGGTGCATCATGATGACTTATACAATGCAATGTTATGCCGATGGTCGGGCCATCTCTTGCCCAGAGTCGAGCCGACCGTACTTTCACGGTCTTTTTGAAATAATGAACCAGAGTTTATCCGACGGTCTGTTCATACTCGGGCCAAGGTTTGAACGACCGTCGGGTGCATCAAGGTGACTTGTGGCTAACCGACTGCTGTATCCAGAGTTGGACCGACCGCATTTTTGCGGTCGTACCGACCAATCTGCCACAATTCATCCTATGGTCGGCCCAACGTTGGGTCAGAATTGGGCCGACAATCGGCTTTTCGCCCGCTGCCGACGTCAGTTGCCAATGTCAGTGGGACCATGGCAGCCTGAAAACACCTTAGTCGGCCCAACTCTGGTTACAGTAGATCGGTTACCAAAGCAGGGCCGACTTTGGGCCGATGGCCAATCTCTGGCAGCCGACCCAATTTCGCACCTGGGGTGCGTAGTTTTTCTTTTAATCAAAACAAACAACATTAAAAATAAAAAAATTACATTTTTGTATAAATCATTGATGAGAGAACGCGGATATCTCTGGCAGGATAAGTAGTGACTCTTGTATATTTTTAGGATATGTAACCCCATGTGTCAACCCAAAAATACACAGAAATCACTACTGCGTATGCGAGAGATATCCGCGTTCTCCCATCACTGGTATAAATGACACAAGGTACGGAAAAAATAAATTGACAAAATATTGAGGTGAAAGATCTAGACAATATCAGTAAGCACGTGCTATGCAAGGATAATATTCTTGCTATGCAAACTGATGTTTTTTTTAGGAAATTATGCTTTATGAAACCCTTCAAGGTCATCTTCGCTAAAAGGGAAGAATCACATGATGAAGGAAGCATGCAAGAATTATTTACACCAGGAGGTCTCGTTTAGTACACAGACGGCTCTAAGGACTCATTGGCCTGAATCTATGTATGGGAAGAATTCCAGGGCTGAGTTTGAAGACCCTACGTTGTTGAGTATTTGTTTGACAGCTATCAATAGTGAACGCTCTCGGTGAATTTGTAAACATGGAAAAAATTGGTCATCGTTATGTGATACAATACTTTCATTTGAAAGGTGTCAGTCCAACCAATATCTAAGCCGAGCTAGATTCTACTCTGGGGGAGTCTGCTTCTTCGTTTACAACAGTAAAGTATTGGGCGGCAGAGTTTAAACGAGGTCGTACGAGCTGCCAAGACGAACATCGCAGTGGTCGACCAAATAAGGTGACCACGCCAGAAATGGTGAAGAAAATCCACAAAATGGTATTGGATGACCATCGACTAAAAGTGCGCGAGCTAACAGACATGGTAGGCATTTCAAAAAGTGCTGTACATCGCATATTCACTAAAAATTTGGACATGAAAAAGCTGTGTGGCGATGTTTCACAGCAATAAAGCCGATTGATTGCGTCGATTCATAACTAGGGATGAAACATGGGTCCATCACTTCACACCTGAGACGAGAAACAGTCAAAAAATGGACTGCAAGGGGAGAATCGGCTCCAAAAAAGACAAAGACAGTTGCATCTGCTGGCAAGGTCATGGCATCAGTATTTTGGGATTCACGTGGGATAATTTTCATTGAATATCTTTAAAGAGGAAAAACAATCAACGGCGAGTATTATGCAAACTTATTACAGCGTTTGAGTGATGAAAAAAAAAATGGCGAGAAAGAAAGTGTTGTTTCATCAAGACAATGCACCAGTTCACACATCGGTTATCGCTGTGGCCAAAATCAATGAGTTAAAAATCAAATTACTTCCTCACGTACCCTATTCAGCAGATTTAGCCCCTTTGGATTATTTTCTCTTTCTAAATTGCAAAAATGGCTCGGTGGTAAAAGATTTGCGAACAATGAAGAGGTGAAGTCTGCGGTTAATGGCTATTTCGAGGAGCTCGACGGTTCTCACTATAAACAGGGTACCGAAGCTATTAAACATCGCTGGGAAAAGTGTATCGAGATAAAAGGAGACTACGTTGAGAAATAAAGGTATTTTTTTCTAAATTTTTTGTGTTTTCTTTGTTAGGTCGGGTACTTCTGGGACCACTCTCGTATACCTACAGACTAGTCTGGAATCGTCTTCAAGAACTTTTTAAGGTTGCCAGTAAGAACTGGCTCAGTCTAACCTGGGTTCCCCGCTATGAAGATATTGAAGGTAATGAGAAAGTAGATGCACTGGCTAAGATGGGGATTTACAGCCCCTGATTGATCCGGAGCTCTACTGTGGTATCTCGTACAAATCGGCAGAAGGAGCCCTTGGTAAATGGCTCTAGGACGCGCATACAAGATATTGCAAGGGAAACAGTAAAAGGGGAAATTTTAAGAATTTTATATCTGGTACATGCACTAAGAGGACTAATAAACTCTTGAACATGGAATGAAGGCAAATTAATGTCGTAGTATATAAAATATAGAAGAAGTGCAAGAGCAGGACTGAGTAATTTTCTGCTGGGAGTATCCGATTAGTAGTTTCTTCATCATGATTTCGGGTCGATCTACCAATGGACAACATTTTGAAGAAAGGAAACTTAAGAGGCCAGGAAACTTTTTTCAAACATTATTGCAGAGAATTATAGAGACTACATGCTTCATCACGAGAAAAGAATATAGGTCAGGATTCTTTCGATCCTCTTTACAACCTTGTTTTAAAAGTTTTATAGTAATTCTATTTATCAAAAAGAGCACTTAATTTTCTATACGATGTGTTTATTGTTGAACGTTCCATTTCTTATACGGTTCGTTTATTTTTTTATTTTTTTTTTAGAAATATGAATAGCTTTCATGACAGCGTACATAAAATAACGATGATTTTCACCCCGAAAGGTAAAAAAAGGTTACTTCTGGTCTTCCGAGACCTGACCTGACTTGATTCCTTGTCGGCTCGAATACACTGAAATGCACTGAAGCTTGCACTAGGTGCGGTTCTGGCTGCCACAAATGAAAATTGGAGACAACTTTAGGATGGGGTTTTGAAAGAGTCAACGACCAGTTGAATGAATGAAAAGGATGAAGGAGAGCAAAACACACATATATCTCGCGAGGGAAGAGGCAAAGGTAATCTCGAAGATCAGGCTGAAGGCACAGACATGAAATAATCATTGTTTACCCTTCTGAGAAAAAACGTACTCAATAAAAATAAAAAAATAAAACTTTTAAAAAAAGCCACAAGATACAAAATGAATGAATGGATAAAACTTGCTCCCTCCGAAATTTTTTCTCCTTAGTTATACTCACTGTCAGATTAAGATCATAAAGCGGAGTTGCTGCTAACTTATAGTATCTGTCTTTCAAAAATTCTTCCATTGACTTGAAAGGTAAATTTTCCTGAAATATAGTCAGTTCACTTACGAAAGATGCCGAGTAAATCGCAAAAATCAAGAATCCAAAAAGGAAAGTTGAACAATAAAATAATCGCAGAGCTAAAGCTTTCGGAAATTCTGCAGAGGATTAATAAGGTCAATTTTACTGATAAGAAGATGGTGTATTACATAGATTAGTTCATATTTAGCTTAATGATCTATATTTTCATACCTGGTAATCCTTGTTGAACGTAACATCCCCAAACATGAAGAAAATTTTGCGAAATTCCACCGTGGTATGAGCCATTTTCTACTTTGAATCTCAAGAAGGTAAGAAGAGTCACTAGGACTATGAGAGACACTGTCAAAGCGCACCATGTTTTGTACGTAAATGGCTAAAAATAAATGTGATGAGTTTTTATTGCTAATTTCCATTACATGCAAAAGATGATCTATTTACAGTTAGCAAGAAAGTGACACAGAGATGTTTTAAGGAACTATTTAGCATTGATATTTCATGATGATCACTTTTGCTGAACAATTTTTTGATGGTTATGATCATCCTGAAAACTGAATCCAATATAATTATTTATTTCTATATTATAATTCCGTCTACCTTGAAATAACCAGACCACAAAACCTCTACCTCAGATGTTGGCTTTCTTATGTAAAGGCATAATTTAAATATTTGTATATACATAGTGGTATCAGCCAAATCTGTAAGTCTTGCATCGAATCCATGAGAATCTATTATATCAATCTCATTATTTCCAATTCGACCCATAGTACCTGACCATGTCTTGCTGCTTGTGTTCCAAAACCCAATGCCAACATTTTCTTCGATTTCAACATTTTGTGTCGTATACTTTCCAGCGAGTTCAAGGGCGAGCGATAAATCATTTAAATATGTATGGAATCTATAGTGTATCTATTAACAAATATACTCATTCAATGAATGTAATACTGCAGTATTTGTAAACCATACTTTGAAGACCTCAGATCAAAATATCTCTGAAATTTGGCCAATTTAGGATGCGGAATACAAATGTTTCAATACTGCTCAAAAGTCGAAAATTTTCATTTAAAAGCCTTAAAAATTAAAAAACTTATAGAATACCCAACAGGTCTCTACATTTTGGAACTAGAAAAAACAAATATTACATTCAGAAATGCAGAATCAAGGGTGCCAAGCTTTTCCCCGCATGCCCCGGTAAGCCCGAGTTTATGGTCTTCAACACTTGAACGTTATTTCAATAATTTAAAGCAAAAGTATCAAATTGAGAAATTGAGTAGCTGCTCATTAACTGATTGGATATTGGTTAATTTGACTAAATAGGAAATTATAAAATTGTATTGTTTTGTATTGTATCCCATCTTTTCATTTCACTCAACAGACATTAAAATCAGATATATTTTTCAACCTATTTTTAAACTGAAAGCGTCCTAACTGGAATAATTTTAAATTTCAAAAATTGGATAATTGCAAAGTTCACTTATACAGAATTATATGTAAGTACTCTGAATATTGATTTTTTTCTTAATTTATATAAAGTAGTGAAGAAGTAGTGAAAAAGAAATAAAGTAAAGTATTGAAATGCGTTACAACTGGAGAGGCTGACTCTCCATGAACAAAATTGAAAAATTTAGAGAACGCATGTTCAAGATAAATGCAAACCTGAAGAAATAATGCATTAAAATATGGACTTCTGTGCATTTCGAAGACAATAATTTAAAACAGATTCATAGTTGAAAAGCTCGGAATTCACATTCATAATGAATATTTGAAATTTGAAAGTATTTTAGGATTTTCAATCTTATACTCAAAGCAGAATAAAATATTGTCAGGATTTGAAATTTTAATGCCATTAAAACTCGAATTGGACTTTAAACGTTGGAGAAAAACTTCAACTTGAAAGCCTCAAAATTTGAAGATCTTCATATTTATTCCTGGAATTGGGACTGTGAATGTGAGGTCTGCGAGTTTTGAAAAATTGGACGGAAAAAAACTTGGACTTTTGAAATCGACATTCCGTACCCTGTGGCAACTTTGAGAAAAAAACATATTTCCGAAATTTGTTATCTCACCGAAAGTCTTTCTATGCGCAGAACTTTTCCATTCAGAATATCGCCAACGCTTCGCATTAATTTTTTGGATTTAAGACCAAGTCCTCTTGTTGGTTCCCAAGTAACCCTTTCATGAACTGTCAATTGATTTTTATTCAAAGCGTGCCATTCTCGAACTCCAAAGTCTTCATAGCATTTTACAAAAAATGAAAAACTTTCTCTTAGAAGAAATGGATTGCCAACTGGATTCATGCAAGAGTTAATTAGAGGAGATTTTAATGCTTTCATGAATATTATCACATTTGTAACTCCATTGAAACTTAATTGTTTTGATAATTCTTTCATTTTATTCACGTCACTTTCACAAGTGATGAAAATTACATTCATTGGCTTTTTAACATATCTCAAGCTTTTGGTATAATCATTTGGCAAGAATCCTTCTTCCAAATTTAGAGTAACTGTCATAATTCTTGCTCTCGGCAACAAGATTTGTATATTGGAAATAGTATTCATCTGGGAGACATCTAAACAAATTAATTCAAGGTGAAAGTATATATTTTAATATCGCATAATATTCATCAGGAAGAAATAAAGCATGAGAAAAAACATAATGGGAGAACTATAATTTTGTAATAAAATAATTTGATAAAATTATAAGTAAATTACAAAAAAAATTAGTTGACGACGCAGTTCAATTACATTTATCTATGAAAAACTTTTTAGAATATTTGATTCAAATTTGAGGAACAATCAACAGGAACTTTCGTTTTTACGATCTCGGGGTCAGGACAAGGTTGAGAGTATAAGTTCGAATTTTTAAAATTAGAATTTTTGGTATAAGGGTTGTACACAAAATTTCAGGTAGACAGTTGTGAAGTTTCTTCACAAAAATCAGCAAATACGTTGGTGAGAAGAAATATTAAATCAAGGAAAGATTCAGTGCAAAAATAGATTCTGACGCATTAGGTTCACTCAGTTGTGTACTCGGTCTAGAGGAATGTTGATACTTTTTAAAACCATTTAATTTGATTTATTTGGAATCTGAAGTAGGTTTATGATTGGGAAATGTTTACTATTCAAGGATAGTGTTTGTGATTGTTGGGAGTTTGTCTGTGACGCTATTGTTCACCGCGGGTACAGAGCGACAGTGTTGTTGTAATAGTGAGGCGCTCGATTTGGCTGGGCGGTATCCAGCTTTCTCTCTTCAGTTTTATTTTTAATTTCGTGCCTGGCGCTCGTGATCTTTTTCTAAGACTTAATTCAACGCGTTGCAATTTTTAAAGTGATAATAATTTCTCTCAAGTTTCGGCCCTTGTCTTTAGGTTTAGTTTTGGCTTTCACTGGGAGAGTCAGGAAGAGACCGTCAAAGAAGCTAGATTGGGACACAGGTCTCGTTTTTGCCGCGCTCGCGATATGATTTATTTCGTGTTTTTCCCCTTTTTTGGATTTTTGTGAAGTCAGTGAAGTAATTGTAAAGAATAATAGCCCGCCGTGGGGTTGTGTTTTTCCGCTGATTCTTTGGCCCTAGGACTGGAAAGATACTGTCTGGAGACAGGATGTCCTTGTATCTATAAGATATTGATCATGGGGGAAGAGGTCCGGGATTTGGCGAATCTCTCATACACTTAATTAACTTAACCAATATTGCAATACATTGTTTTTTGTAGGTAGAGTCGACGCTGCCGGCACCGAAAAACAACGGTCTTACCGGCGCCGACAAAGATGCTGTTTGGGGTCGTCTATAAATCAAGTGATTGGGCTTTTGCTGAATTTTGACCCCACCCTACCCCCTTGACTGTCCGTGATATTATTGCTGAATCCTCCACTCCTCACCCTCTATTATTACGTCACTTTGTTCAAAATGATGAAAATTCATATAACAAGAGAGGGAACATTAAAAAGGATTTTTCAAGACTGTTAATTGCGAACTCTATACATTTGAATAGTGTAAAAATATATATAGCTTTACATACTGAAGTATTTTTTTTTAAATTCTATGTATTATGCGTATGTACATACAATATGTAGAAAACAAAAATAAGGAACAAGTGAAATGAATTCGGATATGAACAATGCTACAACAATTGAAATAATTTCTGTTTTCTCAAGAACAACAAAAAATATTTTGAAACTAATAGTTAAAGACTTAAAATGAATTTCAAAGTAATAAAAAGTACCTTTATCTAACTTAATAATTTAATTAATTACATTTACTCACTTTTTTTGAATAAAATTATATGCCAATTATGTAATTTGGTACATAAGAAGGTTAATTAGTTGGAAACTGTGTGTCTTATCATCTTCTTTAAAAATAAATTTATAATTAAAAACGTCACGTGATCGACTCAAAAAACCCTGCACCCTCCCAAGTGATTTTCCGTGATATTTTTGCTGACCCCTAACCCGCTCTTTCCGAGTGACGTGATTTATGGACGTCCCCTTTGCCGGCTGTTTTTCATGAGAAGCGAAATACGAAATAGAAGCGAATTACGTATATAGTTATGCAAATACCTGAAATATTAATTTTCAAGGTCAAAACTGATAAAAATCATGTTGCTTAGGAGAAAAATAATCTGTCAGCATTATTTTTTTATGAAAATAAGGTGAGCGCAGACCAAGTATTTTCGTTGTGAATAGGAACTTCGTTGAACACAACCGACTATTTATTTGAATTACGAGAATTGCTTATGATTAGAATGAAAAATATTCGATTTTGTTATTTGATAGAATAGATTTTGAAAAATTAAAAATATTAAGAAATGCTTATGGTGAGAATTTTTTTTTGTATGAAAATATTTTGAAAAGTGAAGTTTTGTCTCATGTGCCTTCCCACCCCGTTACGAACCATTGGAAATGGGTAGGGGTATGATCAAGAATATTTCTGTGACCAGCACAGGGGTGCCTTCCACCCCGCTACGAGAGATTGAGATTGCCTTTCACCCGCACGAGGCTTAAAAAAGGGGTAGGGATTTGAGCAACATTCTTTCTGTGATCAGTCACAGAAGTAACATCCCACCCCCCAAGAGACGTGAGAAAGGGTGGGGCTCGACTCAGATTACATCTGTGACCAGTCACATGGGTGCCTTCCTACCTGCACCATTTAACGCGAATCTCAGTCCCGAAGTTTCGCGATAAGTGGGAGGGTACTGTATGCGATTCTATATATAGTTACAGCGCAACATGGAGAACATAAAAATTATTAAATTACAAACACATAATTTCTCTCCTTGCTATGCGTATTCGACTAATAAGTTTTGTCTTTGCTGCACGTATTCGACTTAAACATATGGAGCGCGGATGTTGAAGAACGACAGGGCGACATTAAGACAGTGGTGGTGAATCTTCAGTATTAATGTCTCCCGCGCTACGCAGTGGGGAAAAATCAAAACTTACAGCTGCTTAGTGCATTCTAAATAGTACTGTCAAGGCCAATTTTTAAAATGGAATAACAATATTTCAACAATTTGAATTACTACCTCCCATTTTTTTGTCATCCACTTATAAAACAAATGAAAAAAGAAGGCTTAGATATATGTAGTTATTTGAAAAAATGATTGATAAATATAAGAACTTACCCTGACGATCAATAAAATGTATTGTTGTTAGAGAGGAGGCTTTGTGAAGATTATAGAGGTCTGAGATCAGGTTGACATAATCCTTCGTTGAAAATGAAGCTGAAGCAGCTATCATTATGAAAATACTGAAGATGGAAAATGTTGACCATGTTGACAGATTCATTTTCTAAGATTGGTAGGTACCTCTATTTTCTGAAAAATAAAAATGTTAAAAATAAGTTAAATTTATGTAATATGTAGATTGCGGTGGTTCGAAAATAAAAATGTCCAGAAAATCGGAATTGGCTAGTACTGAAAAGTTGCTAAGTGTTATTGCAAATAAAAAACTCTAATGACTTCTTGAAATTGAAAATGATTCTACGGTGTCGCAATGAGCTCAAACATATTTTAATCGAATAAAAAAACACGATGTCTCGACGTTGAATAATTAAGCGTTATTGCTTATAACATTTTAAATAGATCTTTTGAAGCCAAATTAAAAAATGAATACAAAAATATGTCATTTCCACTTATTTGAAAAAATTCTAACCTGAAAGGTATATTTTGTGAATTTCAATTTCTCATTAGCATTTAATTCCAAAAACTGTACATAAAATCTTATGATAGTTTTGGAAGTCATAGGAAAATTTTTTTTAATACTAAAAATTAAACATTTGGACTTCCTTGTGAAATCATAGGATCGTTTTTGATTTCATAAAGTCATCAGAGAATTTTATTTTTAATAATACAGCAATTTTTCAGCACTAGCGATTCAAAATTTTTAAATCTTTTGTATTTTTGGCCGATCCTAATGGGAAAGGGTAGAATTGTGCACGCGTCGGCCACAGGCACAACTGTGCACCAGTCCATCTGCGTACCTCTAAACGTCGACGTACATAAATGGGATTGTCCTATATGTGCGCGTGCACATTTGGGACACTCTCAACTGCGCACGTTAAAATTTCGACGTGCACATATGGTACCTTACCAACGGTTTACGTGCACACATGCGCTACTTCCAACTGTGCAGGGGCACAGATGATACGCACCCAACTGATCACGTCTCAATTATTACGATCAGATTTTAAACTAATAAGTCCATGAGCATATATGGAATACTCCTAACTGTGCTTGTCTCATTTTTGTAGGGGTACAACTGTGCACGAAGAAACTGTGCAAGTGACCAACTGTGCACGTCTAGAGCCGGTGGTACAACGGTGCACGTTTTTGGCACGTGCACAGATGGGGCACTCTCAACTGTGTACTTGGACATTTAGATGTGCGCAGATGGTATCCAACTAGCCTATAATGTGCACAGATGGACCCAAGCTAAAAATCCCTGTAAAGGAACCTCGGACGGTCCTGGACATGTTTCTGGACAAGAACCTGTTCACGCACCTGTACACGTAATTTTGACAGTTCCTGCACAGAAATTTGGCAAAGGACATGATCCTGCAAAGGAACCTGTATGCAAGCTAACCTTTGAATGATCCTGTACAGGTTCCTTCACAGAGTGATTTTGGACGCGGGTTCATGTACAGGAACCTGTTCAGGATCACATATATGAACCTGCATAGGAACTAATCCACGAGGATTCACTAGTTGCTTAGCACTCTCGATAGTAAGTTCGATCGTTAACAGAACGCAAGGAAAGCAACTCTATAGCTGTAGGCGACATGAGTTTTTGCGACAGCTTTCTATGTAGGAACCCATATGTGTTTCTGTGCAGGAGCCCGCGCCTCAATTTGCTTCGCAAAGAGACATGTACACGAGCCTATACTCGATTATTCCATGGTTCCTTTGTCGGTGCAGGTTTCATTGCAGGATCATATACAGTTTCCCTTGCCAAATTCCTGCACAGAAACCGTCAAGATTACCTGTGCAGATTCGTGTACAGGATCGTGTTCCGGATTGTGTGCCATGAACAATTCCAGGATCCTCTGAGGTGCCTGTAGAGGAATTTTCCGATAGCATGACTTCCAACTATGCACGTCTTAATAATATTGCGATCATATTTTTCACTCACAAGTCCACGTGCTCAGATGATTACACACTCAACTGTGCGCGGACACAGTTACACCCTTACAAAATAAAGATGTGTACAGTTGGGAGTCTCCCATCTGTGCACATGCACAGTCGCGAGTGTTCCATCTGTACACGTGAAGCGTTAGTTAGTTAGCATCTGTGCATGTCAACATTTTTCGTGCACAGATAGTACCCTATCAACGGTTCACGTGCGCATATGGGATACTGCCAACTGTGCACGTCGAATTTTTACTGTGAAAAATGTGTTTTATTTATTTATTATTTTAATTATTATTCAATAATTTGTTATTCGATTTAAGATCGATACAAATGAGTAGCAATATAAGGTACAAATATTAACAAAAAGTAATCCTATGCGGCCATATTGAACAGCAGACTAAAATGAGGTAGATTAGAAAAATTGTATAAAGGAGACATTGTTTAAGAGTATCAAAAGAATCACGTCTCCAGAATGAATGTTCTAATTTGTAGAATCTGACGGACGTACAATGCAACTTCGCGCAGCTCGCGTGGACAATTAGAGTTTGAAAGACTCAGCCAATACTGAATATTGACTGTCGTAGTTGCTGGCTGACCTAAAATTGATATTCTTGAGACATAGTAGGCAGAACAAACAGCTAGTAAATAATAAAGATCCTCTGTTACAGGAATGTTACATATGGGGCGGAGGCTAGCAGGGTCATAAGTAAATTTATATTCTCCGAAACGCATTATAACCCATGATAGAGCATAGAAGTCTGAATTGAGCAATAATAGAAATTATATAAAAAGGTAATCTAAGATCCAGATATGATTGAAAGTCCGGATAGAGTTTGAGTTGTGGGAAGACTTTGCGGCTACTTAAATGGAGGGATCTTTTATAGTCGGAACGCCAGAGACAGTCAGACAAGTTATTTAGAAAAACATCCATGTTTTCATCGAGAGACACAGAGTCCAAGTCAAGCCACATTTGCTCCAAATTACTTAGGGTGAACATATTTTTCCGTTGGAGAACCCAGTTTTACTTCGGATTGCCATCAGCTTTTGAGGACATTGCCTTAAATTTAAGAAAACATCTTTTAGGATACCTATCATCAGGCATACCCAGCAACCTCGACAACCACCTTAGCGCTGACTTAAAGATATCGAAAGCTAACTGTAATCTACCTGTCTCTAAGCGGAGGGGAAAATTCGGCGTGGACGATGGCAAGCCTAGTATTTTCTTAAAGAAAGAGGACTGTAATATCTCGACTGACTCAAGGTACCTTAATCCCCAGATTTCTATTGCTTCAAAAAGAACACGAAGCGTGAGGATACGGAAAATGGTAGTGTTAGTTTGCCAGGCATTAGATTTAGATGCAAATAAATTTCTTGAAACTGCACCCATAGCAATATTCACAGCAGACATTCTTTTCATAAACAATTTATGAAAAAGAACCGAATAAGATGTGTTCACACCGAGATATACGAATTCGCTCACTACTTCTAGCTGAGTCTGTGCGTAGAAGAATTTGAATTCACACGGCCCACCTTTGTGGTATACCATAAACTTTGATTTTGCTAAATTGACCGTTAAAAAATTGCTCATACAGTATTGCGCGATAAGGTTATTTTTGCTTGTAAGTCAGCCTGAGTGTAAGCGAATACGACTATATTATCAGCATAAGCAAGCAGCATAACGTCACATAAGTGATCTAGTGTAATTCCATGCATACCATGATTTCTTAAGTACTCTTCTAGATCATATATGAAAAGCGCAAAAAGAAGAGGACTAAGGATCTCTCCTTGAAGCACCTCACAAGTTACCTTAACGGACGAAGTCAGATCCTTATAAGTACGAAAAGACATGTTAACGTTATCATAGAGTTTTTTTATAATTCGTATAAGTTTAGTGGACATCCCTATACTTAGAAGTTTGCGCCATAGTTGACAGTGGTTTACTGAATCGAAAGCCTTTTTGAAATCTATTTATAAAACAAAGATTCTTCGCTTTGAAGTGCATAAATGAATCTGAAATCAATAATTTACGGTAAAAAGGTGGTCTATACAACTTCTTCGAGGCCTGAAACCGGCCTGAATTTCTGGAAGAATGTGTACCTCGTTAACCCACGTAGTCAGCCTCATCAACAGAATCTGAGAGAAGATCTAACAACACTATTTACCAGGGCAATTCTCCGGTAATTATAAGGATCAAATTTATTGCCCTTTTTATGCAACAGAAATGCATGCATTTTAGCCCAGCTAGATGGGCCCAAGTGGGGAACCACACATAACAATTTTATGAGGCTCTTCACTTGGGTTGATCGCTAGAGAAATTAATCAGCGACCTGGGTCAGAGCAGTGTTGCGGAACGAACATGTCATTTAAATAAATAACAAGAGAATTCTAGATCAATCTGAAATATCTATACCTTACACCTATATACCTATCTATCCATCCACACACTACTATTTTCCAACCGAGCAAGTCACGCCTGCCCTGAAAGGGAAATGGCCTAATGGTATAATAATAATAATATATGGGACTCTTTGCTCAGCTCAGATCTCGTCGAAGAGGCGACCTAGGTACTGTACCCAATTTTCTGGAAGGTTTTTAAAAAATTCATTGGGAATCCCATCCTCGCTCGGCGCTTTATTACATATGCATTTCAATAAAGAGGCTTTAATTTCATCAATCAAAATATTACAGTCCAATAAAGGGTGTTCGTTTAGAATCCACTGTAGCAAAGGGGAGTCTCAATCGGATCAAGAGAAAAAAAAGTCTTGCCATACATGCATGCTTACATTGTTAGTCGAAGGAGACCGCAACCTAAATCTATTGACCGCTGTCCAAAAATCGTTAGAATTATTACAAGCCGCTAGTGAATGCAGCAGTGAGGATTAGTATTGCCCCTTCTTGGACCTACGTAACTCCAGAAAAGATCTTACGATTTCCAGGTATTTTGCCCCCTCCGAATCGGTAAACCCCGACCTTTTGAAGACATTTAAAGATTGCCTAAGCTTATGGCGCATGACTCTACGTTCCTTATCATCCCAAGTTGTTTCCCCTGGAGTACGCCATTCAGGCTTTGCACGTAAATCTAATTTGATCGGATGTCGTAGGTAATTGCAGTACTTCAAAATTAGAAATCAAGTCTATTGAGCCAATGTTAAACTCAACAAGAATGTTAAAACTCTTACCCTGAAATCCAAGAAAAGGATAATGCCCTGGAAAGTCTTCAGGAAATCTCCCATTTAAGATCATCAATTCACCACTCTCAAGAAATTGACCAAGAATCTCCCCCGTTGCGTTGACTTTAGAGTCCAATGATCGTCGCTTATACAATGCTGCAGAATTTTCGGGGAGAAGATACCCTTCCAGGTCATTCAGGTTGCCGATACGTGCATTAAAATCGCCTCCCAAAAACAGTGGTGAATTTGGACAACCCGATATAACCTAGAAAAGGGCCTCCTCAAAAGTCTGCTCGAACAGCTTAATATCCATATATGGTTTAAAGTACACATTACCCACAATAAATTTAAAATGCCCTCCACCAACATTTAACAAAAATACATGTGGAGGAAATTAATAAAATTTCAAAGTTGAATACAGATTTGTTTATGAAAATTGCTAAACCCCCACTAGGGCGACCAACTCTAGCAGAACGCTGTGCATTACTCACAATAGCGATGTGATCAGGGATCCAATCAGGAGATTTTGAATTCAGTAAAGTTATCCATTTCACGCACAGGCAAATGTTGTCCGAACTGAGTACGTAATTAGAAATATCAGAAAAATTGGAAAGGCGTGAGCATTCCAGAATGAGATGCGAAGATTGATGCCCTTAGGAGATTAACATAAGACATCCTGGTTAACGACTTCATTCGCTGCTGCAAGTTGCTGAGCCTTACCAGGCTTCGTAGGTTTGTGACTGTTAGACTGAGGCTTCTCCGGCTTTTAGGAAATTTTTCCTATGAACGAGTCCAGCGAGCTATGTTCTTCAATCCATCCGTTGGGCATTTTTGTCGTGTTTTGGATTTTCTTCTTGACGAGGATTGAGTTTCAAACCAAAGTTGTTCATTTCCCTTTTCATTTAGAAGGGATTCAACCTCCAGGGGAGAGTGCTGACGGTCCTCCAGCATAATACTGCTACCCTTAACGAACACGATAGAACCCGCATTTTTTAGCTTGCTGGCAGTATGATATAGGGTCTTCCTTTTTGTCTTTCCTCTAGTGATCTGTCAAGTGTGATAGGAAGGTTCAACCATTTGAAAGCTGAGCGTTTGTGGGAAACCTCCTGCTTCCATCTGCCAGAATTGAAACGCACAAGAACAAGCCTATTGCCTTGCGTCCTCCCCAGTCGATAATTGGTATCAATATTCGTTTCATTAAGTGACAGACCAGCGCTAGTGAGAATATTGAGAAGAAATCAGAAGAGGTCCTTGTTAGATTAGATTAGTTGTGAATCAGGACATTGCAGGAGCGGGCTTGTTGCTGCCGGAAACCAATCTCTCTCTTGAGTAAACTACATTTTTCTTCTAATGCCTGATGACTTTCTTTCAGCTTTTTAAATTGTGCTTTAGTTGTGTTGAATTCAATTTTTAGATCATCAAAATTGGACTTTAATTGAGCTGTGTCCGTTTTAAGCAGTTTGACGTCCTTTTTGGTTTCCTCTGTGTCGGCTTTGACGGAGTTTAATAACTTTAGTACATTTGCATCGCCACTCATTTTGGTAAATAGGAGTAACTTTGAATGTGGTCGATAAGAGCGATCGATAACAGCTGTCACCACACACGCACACAGCGCGTCAAGCCTGGTTAAATCACGCACACTACTTGAGGGGCAATGTGAAATTCATAAAGATGTCTCTTCAAGATTACATGTTCCTCAGAAAGACTGTACCGGTCAGAATTCTGACAGGAAATCACAACATCAGGAGCAAAAACTTATCCCAGCAGGTGTCACAGGACGAAACTAACGCGATGAAAGCCAAACAAAATATCTAGCATTTGAGAAACTAGACCAAATCAAGAAATTCATACGCGGCACGAGATACACGTGTTGCTCTCACAGGTATTAAAAAAGACTCAGAACAAACAGTCTGAAGTGGTACTAAAATGAGATGGCTGGTGGGAACCTAGATTCATATATTTTACATTGAAAATAACAGCATGAAGTTCTCCTATTCAAAACAAGGACACCTAAAAATGATACCGTAAAAAAAGAGATTTGTAGTTTTTACAGTGTTGGCCGTGCATAGATGGACTGATGAACAGTTATGTCTGTGGCCAAAAACGTGCACAGTTGTGCTTGTGGCCACTGTCGTTCACAGTTGGGCCCTTGCGCAGTTGCTCCATGCACAGTTGTGTGTCACCCACCCTAATATATAGGGGTATTTTAAAGGTTTCTTGAAAATCGGTTGCGCGATCATGTCAGCGATTTAGCTAGCGATTTTGTTCCTAATAGTATGTGCCTAAAAACTCACAAAAACGGAGTATAAGATTTGTCGAATCAGAAACTTACGTGGATTTTTTTTATTTGACTTTTTCGTGAATCTTACCTTTATGTTCAAACCTGCATGAAAAAGGCAATTCATAACTGATTCTTAAGTTTTATGGTATCGGCCTAAATCGGTCAAGAATTTTATATAATTGAAATTGATTTTTTTTTTTTTTTTGAAAACGATTGATTGTAGAGAAAATTTTTTAACAAATAATAGTTGTAGTTTTTTAAAATCTTTCAGGCCATTATAAAATTGCATTATGAAAAATCAACTCCTTTCTTTATAAATTAGAAAAACTACAAGAAACTTTTTATTTTTTCCGTAAAATGTATTGTCACTCCGAAATTATAGATTACAACAAAAAATTTTTCACAGAGAAAATGTGTGAATTATTGAAATATAATTTTTTTTTGCATAATATTTTTCTTTAAAATACAATAGTTTCAAGATACAGTTCGTGTTTTGATCAAAATCATGAAAGATCAGCTTGATTGCTATTTTTCGTATATTTTTTCGAAAAATAATCATTTCCTAAATGAAATCTCCTAAATCTCTTCAAATCTTCGAAACATGATAAAAATTGTCTAAGATGCAAGTTTAATCCGCATTTGTGGTCGAGATTGAAAAAAACACTGTTTTTTCACATATCTTTCAATGCAAAAATAGCCAAAAGAACGATGTTTTTTGAGACTAGAGAGAAACCCGAGGGTGATGGTGGAATTCTGACCTTAGATTCGGATTCAGCGACTCAAAATCTATGAGATCTGACTATTATTGTCCGTCGAACAACGTACTTTTTTGTGGGGCTGTGTTATGAAATCTTACGTAAGAAGAAGGTGGGGGAGGGGTAATACGAAAATTACGAATCATTAATATAGGGAGAGCAATTCTAAAAATCCAAAAATCATCCTTACGTAATTAATGGAACTTCCGTGATGGATCCTTCTTGACAAAAACTATTACGACTGATCGTTCTGACCATAACAGGGCTTCTTCACTTAGGCCTTTATCCTAATCAAAATGACTCCTGTGTTTTTTCTTAACGATGAATGATATATTATGATTCTAGTTTAGAATGCGATATCGAATCGCATGCGACACATTTGAAATTAGGAAATGCTTTCAAATATTAGGAATTTATGATTTTCAGATACTCTTAGAACAGCCATTAGGCACATAAATCCATAATATTGATTATAACACACCATTTACTCAACAGCATTAATTTATAATCGTTACATAATTTTATACTTAAAGCCTCGATAATAGCCCAAAAAAGGTCTTGAATAAAAATATATAATTATATTTTTAAAAATGGCAATTGTTTTATTACTAATTGTCTCATCTGAAGATTTTTTAATGATCAAAAATTTGAAACATTAAAAAATTGTCCTAACAAATGTTCTTTTCGGTCGAACTCTTATCTTACCGCTTCTTATCATATTTTTGGAAACGATGCGATTTTAATGAACGATAGTCTATTTTTTCGGGAAACAGATTCTCTAATAACTTGACCATTTAGATATATTTATATCATTTCATGGTGAAAATGAAGCAACAGTTTGTACAGATTTTTACATTCTCATCTAGAGAAGGTATTAGATTTGTGTAAAATTT
>CAKNYM010044292.1:0-10353 GCA_932195095.1 Andricus curvator | reverse complement strand
AATGCTAGAGGAGTGAATGATCTTAAAGTAAGAGAACTACGAGAAACTATGCATGCTAGGAAACTAGATATTTTATGTGTACCTGAGACAAAGAAAAAGGGATGCGAAAGTAGAAACATAGAAAATGGGGTGTTGAAAAGCGGTTTTGAAATATGGTTAGGAGTAGATAGGGAATCACATGGTAGTCAAGGGGTCGGTTTGATTATGAATGAAAAAGCAAGATATATGTTCCAAAAACGACTTAAATACTTTTTTTCTCCCCTTTTCAGATAGTTGGAAAAAAATCTTTCTGATTGTAGGATTTATTATAAAGATACGGAAATATACGCTAAAGTAAAGGAATTACCTTCTTCATTTTAAATCAAATACAACTTTAGTCATTTTTATCTGAAGAAGATTGAACATAACATATGGTCGTGGCGAACTTTTGGGTTTCTATTATACGATGAACGGAAACGAGCGTGAAGCGCGAGGTTCACATGATGATCAAACGAAATATCGAGCGCGAAGCGCGAGTGTCGTGATGAGAATGTGTTCCTTAAGGTCGATAGAACCTTAAGTAAATTAGTTCATCTTTTTATGTAAAACTGACATAATTAAACCAAAATCAGGTCATAACGATGAAGCTTTAACAGAGTATTAGCCCGCGAAGCGTGCACTAGCGAGGACACGAAGTGTGAAAACCTAGACGACAAATGTGTCCGAGCGCGCAGCGCGAGGTGAATACATTATCGAGCGCGAAGCGCGAGATAAACATATAATCGAGCGCGAAGCGCGAGATGAATACCCAATCGAGCGCGAAGCGCGAGATCCAACAGGTGCGCGCCCTAGGCGCGCTGAAACTTGCGAGCGAAGCGAGCCGCGCGCGAAGCGCGCTATGAGAATGTGCCCGCGAAGCGGGCGGATTTTTTATGTCACAATCATTCGAAGATTACCTGCGAATTCACAAAAACTGACAGAATTTTTTTTTTTAATGCAGTATTTTGCGAACGAACGTAGGTATTTGCAATTTTCATTTTTAATTCGACATAGAAATTCTAGCTCTTTCAATTAATTTCAAAAAATTTTGAAATATAGACAAGTGAGAAAATCGCGGCTCTTTTTTTAAATTCGTGCTACGGTATCTCATAAGTTTTTTTTTTTAGTAAATCTCTGCTTCACATTGAAAACAAATTATTTGAAAAAAACTGAAAAAGAAATTACAACAAAATAGTTCAATTTTAAACCAAAGAAATGAGTTTTTAACCAGAAAGATGATGTTTCGAATAATGAGATTTTTCTACCCAAAAAAAAAAGAATTTTCGACCAAATATTTCAATTTTTACGAACTGTCCACAACATAGTTGAATCCCTAACTAAAACAGATCAATTTCCAACTAAATAGTTGTGATTTTGATTAACCAAAAAAGATACAGCTACCATAATGGATGAATTTTCAACACAGAGGAATGACTTTTCAAGAAAATTGTTAAATTTTAAACAGAATAATAAACTTAACTTCAACTTCAGTTGGTCGAATATATCCTGCCTCTATCAGGTTTTCTGTATTTCCCTGACCTGTAGTAACCCTGATTTTTCTCGCAATAAATGTAAGGTACAAGAAAAATTTTAGACAAAAGTTTGCATACCTAGAAAATTTCTACAAAAAAAAACCTATTGCTTGTTTGTGATATCTTGTATCTTTTAAGAGAGCAAATCGAAAATTAAATTTGAAGGAACAAAATTCAGAAAACAGTACATTTTGAAAGAAATTTCTGTCAATATTTGAGATTTTGCAAGTAATCTCCAAATGATTGTAACAAACCAGAAATTTTTTTTTATCAAACTGTCAAATGAAACGCAAAGAGCAAAAGCACACGAAAAAAAAACGTACGCAGAACCGAAGTAAAAACGCGCGACAGCAAAAACGACCTAAAAATTGGCGAGAGGAAAAGCGAGCCAAGAATGGATGGGGAAGGTTCCCCCACTTTGCTCAACTCGGCCAGCCTCGTGTAAAGCCGAAAATGCACGAGCACGAACCCGAAGCTCGGGCCGAGTTCGCCCGACTTCACGATTCGGTTTCGTTCGCTATTAGGAGGTTTGGGTTGATTTTTGTTTTCAAAAATTCACACCTGAAGGAAACACTTCAAATACATTATAAGACACTGGAGGTTTATAAAGTTCAAATCAGCCCTATGCATCGCCCCCACTCTTTCTGTTCTCTTAGCATCCCGAGGGGTATCGTAGTTCAAATAAATCCAATAGATGGCTCGCCGATCAGGTAGTGCTGTTTTTACATTGTTATGTATAGCAAAAATACTAAAATCCATTTAAAACTTATTACTTTTCATAAAAATAAAAGAAGAGCATAGTTTTCATTAACAATAAGCGCAGCTTCAATTATTAATAATAAAAAATTCATGAAAACATGTAATTTATTATTAGGAAAATTGAATATAAAGATGAGTATTTTGAGAACAGTTTGAATTGTATTCATATTTTTCTATTTTTTTTGCTAATGTAATTAATTAGTTTTATAAACAATTGTAATTGTTACAAATTTGAAATATTTACTGATATTATTTAATTAGTAATAGTAAAAATAATATTTGAACCTTAATAATTAGCCTTATAATATACTTTTTTATTAATTCATCTAGAAATTTCCTCTCTCTCTGAAAAATATATATTTTACATCTAATTTATTTATAATAAATTATATAGATATAAATTAATGTAAAAATTGCATCAAAATAGTTTAGAATTGAAGAAAAACTATTTATTGAATATATTTTTGAAGACACTTATAATTATTGGCAGGAGTAATTTATTAAGAAGTGATTGACAAGATTGATGAGTGAAAAAATATATTCATATTAATATATAAAAGCATTTGAATTTGAAGGTATACAATTTTTTTCATATAAAAGCATTTGAATTTGAAGGCATACAATTTTGTTAACTAAACGAATTAAAACTATTTCATTTTCATCATAAAACGCTTAATAAATTAAACGTAAAAATATATATCATATACAGAGTGCACAGTCTTCCTTTTTTTCATAGTTTCCCCTTTTTTCTTGAAATTCCCCTTTTTTCCCTATTCTCAAAAAACTTACCCTTTTTTCCCTTTTCTTTTTAAATATACGGCATTTGAAGTGTGGTAAGCCCAAACTTGTAGTTATTTATAACTACAAGAAAACTATCCACCTAGAAACACTACCCGAATCGGGTAGTATCACGCCTATCCTGAAAGGGAAATGGCTTAATGGTATACATACATACATATACATACCATTAAGCCATTTCCCTTTCGGGGTAGGCGTGACTTGCTCGGTTGGAAAAAAGTAGTGTGTATGGTTGGTATATAGGTATAAGGTAGATAGGTATATAGGTGTTAGGTATAGACATTTTAGATTGATCTGGAATTCTCGTGTTATTTGTTCCAATGACACGTTCATTCCGCAACACTGCTCCGACCCAGGTTGCTGATCAATCTCTCTAGCGATCACCCCAGGTGAAGAGCCTCACAAAATTGTTATGTGTGGTTCCCCACTTGGGCCCATGTAGTATCCAAGGTCTTTTTTTCAGGCGTCATTCACTCTATTGTCACTCTGTTTACAAACTATTTGTCGCCACACTTTTCTGTCCTGGCATACTACTCTAGCTTCCTTCACGTCCATGCATTTTTTCATGCAGGCTCTCGTGTTTCTATGGCTTCTTATGTCTCTTCGGATTAGTGTCTCATTCACAGATTCTAACCATTCTTTTGGCGGTCTACCTCTGGGCATTCTGCCATTTACTTTACCTTTATACACTTGTTTCGTTAGTCGTTCATCTTTCATTCTTTCAACATGTCCGAACCATCTTAACTGATTTCTTTCCCATGTGTCAACTATTGTCTCTTTTGCACCACATTCTTTGAGGATTATTTCGTTTCGAACTTTGTCCATCAGTGTTTTTCCGCATATTGTGCGAAGAGGTTTCATGCAATCGCGTTAATTTTACTCCTGTCCTTCTCTTGACAGGTCGATGTCTCGCTACCGTATAGTACAGTCGGTACGAATATAGAATTATGTATGGCCATTTTACCTTTTTTTGATATGTTTTTATTTGTTAGGATGGACCCTGCTCTACCGATAACCTGCTTACCCTTATTTCTGCGCCTATCCTACTCCCCATCTATTTTTCCGTTGCTAGTGAATAGGCTACCCAGATATACGTACTTGTCAACTTGCTCTAATCTCTCATCATTTAGGACAATGTTGCACATTGTTTTCTCAGTTTTTCCCTCAAACACCATGATTTTTGTTTTATTTACGTTAATTTTAAGGCGCATGTTCTTCATGCTTGTATTAAGTTTATTCAACATTCTTTGCAAGTCCTCGACTGATTCTGCCATAACAATCTTGTCATCTGCAAAAGCTAACCCACGTACCTTGACTGTTTGGAGATCTACACCTTCTTCGTCGAAGAGTGCAGTTCTTAGACACTTATCCATGAATATGATAAATAGCCACGAGGACATAACGCATCCTTGTTTTACGCCTTGCATAATATCGAACCAGTCACTCAGTTTCCCATTTACCCTTACACTCGCTTTACTACCTGTATATATTGATTTTATTGCTTGTAGGAGCCATCCATTGACTCCGTACTTTTTAAGGACTTCCCAAAGCTTACTTCTATTTACCTTGTCAAATGCTTTTTCTAGGTCAATAAATGCACAGAAAACTTTCTTTCCTACTCTCAAGCTTTTTTCTGTGATCTGTCTTAGGCTAAATATCTGATCTGTACATGATCTTCCTGGCATAAAACCACTTTGGAATTCCCATATCTTTTCTTCTGTGATTTCCATTACCCTACGAATAAGTATTTTTGAGTATATTTTACTTACGGTACTTAGTAGGCTGATACCTCTGTAATTACTGCAGTTGCTTTTATCTCCCTTTCTTTTGTATATTGGTACGATAATCGCTTTTTTCCAATCGTTTGGGACTTTCCCCATCTCGATACATAAATTTATTAATTCGCACAACCTGTGAGGTATGTACTCGCCACCGTATTTAAGCATTTCAGCACTAATACTGTCTATGCCAGCAGCCTTACCGTTTTTCAAGTTCTTAATTATGTCTCGGACCTCAGTGACACAGACTTTTTCAGTTGGGTTTTCTAATGCATTATGTTCTATGTCGCAGTTTTGTTATCCTATATCTTCACCTCCTAGTAGTTCTTTAAAAGAGTCTTTTAAAGCGTCTACTATCTCGTCTATATCATATAGCATTTCACCTTTGCTGTTTCTCATGCTGGCAAACTCTGTACTCTTACTTTCCTTAAACTGTTTATATAATAGTTTCATAATTCCTTCAAAGTAGTTTTGTATTTTGTTCTCTTCTTCTGTTCTGATTTTTTCTTTACTCTCCTTGACTAGTCGTTTCATTTTCCTCTTTTTGTCTTTGTAATCATTTTTGAGTCTATTTCTCTCCTCATCGCTAAGACCTGTCATGTTTAATGTTCTCTTGTGCGCTTTTTTCTTTTCTCGCTGGGCTGCTTGAATTTCATCATTCCACCACGCATCACCAGACTTTCTTCCTACCACTGCCGTACCACACACTTCAATTGCAGTTTTAACAATGATATCCCGTAATAAAGCCCACGCGCCCTCTATATCTTTATTGCTCGTAAGCGCTTCCCAAGTTGCCCTATCTATGCGTTCGCTTAACTTCTTTTGAAACTCTATTCGCACTTCCGGTTTCTGTAAATTTTCAATCTTTATTCGAGTTTGTTTCGTTTTTTCTGTTCTCTTTCTTTTCCATCCCCGGCCTAAGTTTATTTTAGAGATTAAAAGGTAATGATCAGTATTGCATTCGGAACCCCTCATGACTCTTGTATCTTTGACTAGTTCTCTTAGTCTTTCATCCGCAATAACGAAGTCAATTACACTGCGGTTATTTCCTTTACACCAAGTGTACGTGTGGATCATTTTATGTCGAAACCAAGTATTGGTAATAAATAGGCCCTTTTCTAAGCATAAGCTAACTAATTTTTCCCCGTTATAATTTTTTCTTGTTGGATCCCCAAAATTACCTAGCACCCTTTCTGTATCTGTATCCTGGCGTTGGACGCCGACCCATCCGTTCATATCTCCTAGCAGAATTATTCTTTCACCTTGATCGCAAGTACTTATTGTGTCATTTAAAGTGTCCCAGAAGGCGTCTTTGATTTCTCGCGGCTCACTGTCAACTGGGGCGTAGCACGCTATGATAAATAATCTTCTGATTCCTACCTACATTCTAGCCCACAACAATCTGGGAGATACAAAATCATGATCTTTGAGATGCTGTCTTGCTTTTTCATTCATAATTAAACCGACCCCTTGACTACGATTTGATTCACTACCTACTCCTGACCATATTTCAAAACCGCCTGTCAACACCCCATTTTCAATGTTTCTACTTTCGCAACCCTTTTTCTTCGTCTCAGGTACACATAAAATATCTAGTTTCCTAGCATGCATAGTTTCTCGTAGTTCTCTTACTTTAAGATCATTCACTCCTCTAGCATTCCAAACACCCAGTCTCCATTCATCGCCTGAAACTCGACCTTTACGTTTACCGTGTGTATGCATTTCGTCAATCCAAGTTTCAGTCCATTCTGAGGCTACTTTATTGTTTGTATTATTCATGTTTAGATTGTACACCCAACTATCACCTTTATGCGCGAGATTTGTTTTGCGAGCCGAAATCATGTCCAAGTAAAGTAATTATTCGTCGTACGGTGGAGAGTCTAGTCGTAACGTCAGTCCCACCAAAACTTCTGTTACGGGGGGGGGGTGAGGACAGAGAAAGGAAACCGAGAGTCTCAATTGGTTGGTGATTTATGCTGAGAAGGTTACCAGCCTTCAGCAGCGTTGCACTAGATAGGAGTTAATATGTGCCGGATACCGGCCCACCTCTAATCGAGGAGCCAATAAGTCTTTTTTGTTTAGTTATTTTTTTTCAATTTGAAAAAGAGCCATATATAAACATATATATCAAATTTGCTCCTGGTTGAAATATTAAAATAGTTATAATAATTGAACTGCAATATTATGATTTAAATCCTTAAAAATCCCAAAAGCACTGAAATTAATATTTAGAAGAAGAGAATTTCCAATAACGTTGCAATAGAAGTTAAAAGTTCGGAATAATGAGTGACTTAGAAAGATTTTTTAGGGATAATCTCGGATAAGTTAAAGAAACCTCTGAAATACCGTAATTTCCCTGATTTATCGCGTGAAAATTCTTTGAAAAGGGATCAAAATATTATTACAAAAACTAAGGTACGAACCATAAAATTAATTCCTGGAATTTGTCAAAAAGAAGCCCTACCCCAACATGTCAGGATTTTCAAGAAAGAAAAGATTTGAAATTTCTTTCAGACCATTAAAATCAATTGGAAATTCCTTCGCATACCTAATTCTTTAAAATTCGATAAAGAACCATATATAAACATATATATCAAATTTTCTCCTGCTTGAAGTATTAAAATAGTTATAATAATTGAACTGCAATATTATGATTTAAATCCTTAAAAATCCCAAAAGCACTGAAATTAATATTTAGAAGAAGAGAATTTCTAATAACGTCGCAATAGAAGTTAAAAGTTCGGAATAATAAGTGATTTAGAAAGATTTTTTAGGGATAATCTCGGATAAGTTAAAGAAACCTCTGAAATACCGTAATTTCCCTGATTTATCGCGTGAAAATTCTTTGAAAACAGCGCGTCAAGTGAAACATCAGCAGTTTAATTTTTGAGTTTTTAACCGCTTTGAAGTTTCAGTAAAATTAATACAAATTGATCTAGGAAAAAAAGAACTTATCTTTAAAAATATTCTCCAGGCTCTCTTTAATAAATTACAAATAATAATTATTTATTATCATTTTAGCTTTAAAATATTTAGAATCGATTGAAAAATAAAACACAAATAATGAAAAATGAAACCACTTGAAAGAGATAGATATTATTAACCTAATTTTAAAATCCTATATACAATAATCAATATATTTGAACTTTATAAACGTCCAGTGTCTTATAATGTATTCCCTGTAGAATCAGATAGTCTAAAATATTCCATAAGAATTCCTGAAAGACATAATCATCAAATATTTCAAAACTTCATTACATTTATTTGAAGTCTTTCCTTCTGGTGTGAATTTTTGAAAACAAAAATCAACCCAAACCTCCTAATAGCGACCGAAACCGAATCGTGAAGTCGAGCGAACTCGGCCCGAGCTTCGGGTTCGTGCTCGTGCATTTTCGGCTTTACACGAGGCTGGCCGAGTTGAGCAAAGTGTGGGAACCTTCCCCATCCATTCTTGGCTCGCTTTTCCTCTCGCCAATTTTTAGGTCCTTTTTGCTCTCGCGTGTTTTTACTTCGCTTCTGCGTACGTTTTTTTTTGTTCGCTTTTGTTCTGAGGGTTTCATTTGACAGTTTGATACAAAAAATTTCTGGTTTGTTCCAATCATTTGGAGATTACTTGCAAAATCTCAAATATTGACAGAAATTTCTTTCAAAATGTACTATTTTCTGAATTTTGTTCCTTCAAATATAATTTTCGATTTGCTCTCTTAAAAGATACAAGATATCACAAAAAAGCAAAAGGTTTTTTTTGTAGAAATTTTCTAGGTATGCAAACTTTTATCTAAACGTTTTCTTGTACCTTACATTTACTGCGAGAAAAATCAGGGTTACTACAGGTCAGGGAAGTACAGAAAACCTGATAGAGGCAGGATATATTCGACCAACTGAAGTTGAAGTTAATTTTATTATTCTGTTTAAAATTCAACAATTTTCTTGAAAAGTCATTCTTCTGTGTTTAAAATTCATCCATTATGGTAGTTGTATCTTTTTTGGTTAATCAAAATCACAACTATTTAGTTGGAAATTGATCTGTTTTAGTTAAGGATTCAACTATGTTGTGGACAGTTCGTAAAAATTTAAATATTTGGTCGAAAATTCTTTTTTTTTTATAAAAATCTCGTTAATTGAAACATTATCTTTCTGGTGAAAAACTCATTTCTTTGGTTTAAATTTGTATTTTGTTTACTATTTTGTTTACTAAAAAAAAACTTATGAGATACCGTAGCACGAATTTAAGAAAAGAGCCGCGATTTTCTCACTTGTCTATATTTCAAAATTTTTTGAAGTGAATTGAAAGAGCTAGAATTTCTATGTCGAAATAAAAAAGAAAATTGCAAATACCTACGCTCGTTTGCAAAATACTGCATTTAAAAAAAAAATTCTGTCAGTTTTTGTGAATTCTCAGGGGGATGGGGTCAACTTTGCACGTAGCAACTTTGCACGTGCCCAACTGTGCACGTCGATGGCCAGACGGACAACTGTGCACGTCGTTGGTCAGATGGACAACTGTGCACGTGCCAACTGTGCACGTCGAAATTTAGACGTGCACAGTTGTCCAAGTACCATCTGTGCACGTGCACAGTTGTCCAAGTGACAACTGTGCACGTCGAAATTTAGACGTGCACAGATGGGCTCCTGTGGTATTGGACGTGCACAGTTGTCACTTTCCCAACTGTGCACGTGCACAGATGTCCCTTGCCTAACTGTGCACGTGCACAGATGTCCCTTGCCTAACTTTGCACGTGCACAGATGTCCCTTGCCCAACTGTGCACGTGCACAGATGGAACTTGCCTAACTGTGCACGTGCACAGATGTCACTTGCCCAACTGTGCACGTTTATGTTCGTACATAAGGGTTGATACGAGGGTGGTCTTTTATATCTACGTATAATTATACGCCCTCACCTACGACTCGTTACAAAAACATTGCGCTCGTTTCAAAAAGGCTGTCAGTCCGCATTAGTCACGAAATGTACTATCTAATACTTTTATCTTATTAAGCTCCTTTGAGTCTCCCAGTGGGTCTAACTACTAACTACCGTGCCTACTAGGTAGGTCTTTATTTTTTTCAAGTTACTTATCTGTCTTTGATTTCACAAAATCGTTTATTCATTTGATGTATTTTCTCATGATGTAACAAAAAGTGAAGTTGAAAAAAAATTTTCAATAACTTTTATCAAAGTTTTACTGTTGTTTATGTGATGATGTACGGGGCTCATATCATGAGCACTCTGCTTCCTCGTCGAATAGATAATTTGCTTCCTTAAAGAAGAAGGATTAATTATTTTAATAAAATTGTAAATCTCAATTTTTCCAATATTATAACTATTTAAAATTTTCGTAATCCTCAATCAAATATATTAATATTATAGAACAATGGAAAATTTTCGAGTCAAGGAATATTCTGTTTGCATGCATTAACTGTGAATTATGATAATGAGAAAAAGTTTGAACTATAAAAAACAATTTTT
>CAKNYM010044291.1:67843-140309 GCA_932195095.1 Andricus curvator | reverse complement strand
AAAAATCGAAAATTCATATTTTTATTGCACAAGAAATAATGAAAAATAAAAAAAATCAATTTCACGGTCAAACTATGCAAGATACGACAAATCATGACTGGACTAAAGTTGTGCATTTAAAAAAGATCTACAAATTTCTCCTGGGTCACTTTTTGATAGGATGTGTAGTTTTTGTTTTATTCGTAAAAAATGACATTAACAGTGAAAAAATCGGCCCGATAAACGGGCACATTCTCATCAAAACTTTGCTTATTTACTTTATTTTTCATCTCGGGTGTGTTTTTTCACAATATTTCATTGTTTTTATGTTCTCAATACTATTTCTAACGATTGAAACAATAAAATATAATAATAATTCAAACAATTTATTCTGACTGAAAATCTGACTTTTATTTCAGAATGCGTTTTGATCTTTGTTTACATATGAACTCCTATCTAATACAACGCTGCTGAAGGCTGGTGACCTTCTTAGTATAAAACATCAACCAATTGCGACTCTCTCGGTTTCCATTCCTTGTCCTCGCCCCCCCCCTCCCCCCGTAACAGAAGTTTTGGTGGGACTGACGTAAGAACTGGACTCTCCACTATACGACGAATCACTACTTAACTTGGGCATGATTTCGACTCGCACAACAAATTTCGCGCATAAAGGTGGTAGTTGGGTGTACAATCTAAACATGAATAATACAAACAATAAAGTAGCCTCGGAATGGACTGAAACTTTGATTGAGGTTTTGAAATATGGTCAGGAGTATATAGGGAATCACATGGTAGTCAAGGGGTCGGTTTGATTATGAATGAAAAAGCTAGATATATGTTCCAAAAACGACTTAAATACTTTTTTTCTGCCCTTTTCAGATAGTTGGAAAAAAATCTTTCTGATTGTAGGATTTATTATAAAGATACGGAAATATACGCTGAAGTAAAGGAATTACCTTCTTCATTGAAAATCAAATACAACTTTAGTCATTTTTAGCTGAAGAACATTGAACATAACATATGGTCGTTGTGAAGCGCGAAGACCAAATTGCGCGCAGCAAGCGCGCTCAAACTTTTGGGTTTCTATTATACGATGAACAGAAACGAGCGTGAAGCGCGAGGTTCACATGATGATCATACCAAATATCGAGCGCGAAGCGCGAGTGTCGTGATGAGAATGTGTTCCTTAAGGTCGATAGAACCTTAAGTAAATTAGTTCTTATTTTTATGTAAAACTGACATAATTAAACCAAAAGCAGGTCATAACGATGAAGCTTACTAAGAGAGTATTAGCTTGCGAAGCGCGCAATAGCGAGCACACGAAGTGTGAAAACCTAGACGACAAATGTGTCCGAGCGCGAAGCGCGAGATGAATACCTAATCGAGCGCGAAGCGCGAGATCCAACAGGTGCGCGCCCTAGGCGCGCTGAAACTTGCGAGCGAAGCGAGCCGCGCGCGAAGCGCGCGATGAGAATGTGCCCGCGAAGCGGGCAGATTTTTTTTAAATTCATTTAGTGTATATCAAATTTTCATGACTTCAATTTCCTACAAAAAATATTAGTCCTTGAAACTTGAAATGGCAATTATTAGGTTAAGATTATATTTATAATTTATAAGAAAAAAGTATTTGTTCATAAGGCTATGGCAATTAATACTACTTTCTCGACGATATCATAGATTTCCACTGAGTTCTTGTAAAAATAAATATTATAATACCAAATTTTACAACCAATAGTTTCTCTGCGTGAGATACAATAATGTATAATTACAGGTTATATTTGCCAATATATTCGTTAATATTATAAACAAATTCTATGAAATAATGTATCATTCAGCCATTTATGCACAGAAATCCGTAATGTGCAAAACCCAACTCGAAAGTTTTCGGCTCAGGTTTTCTGCAGACGAAATATTTGCAAGACCCAGACTCGACCTCCAATTTTCGGTTCCGGGTCGAGCAGTTTGCATTAGAAGACCCTGTGACCGTAAAAGCATTAAAAACTGATTATTTGCAAAGCAACATAAGTAATATTTCAGCTGTTACCACGTCTGACGACCATGACATAAGTGGTTACAGTTTGCGATGGACTCAATACAATGATCCGGCAAAAGTGTCATTCACCCTGAGGACACGGAGCGATCCAAGGACGATCGCCTCATGTATTTCCCCCACAACTGTCTTAGCATTTCGTTGACACGCAGGGATTCTTTTCAGGCTATTAACCAGTGAAAGCTTGGCACCTCCTCATGAGGTCTTTATACATCTCTTTCTTTTTCTTCTCCTTGGCTGTGATGTTTTTGTCTGTTGATGCCGAAAATTTGATAACGAACATGGTTCGTTTCGAAGTAAAGGAGAACTAGGTCGGGCCTCGAGTGCGCAACAGAAACAATTGTCGAGAATATGAAGTTCCAATATATGCGGTACTTCTCATTTTCGACAATTGACTCTAGCTCCCTAGGAGCGTTTGGAGAAGCGGTATTAGTGCTAATGCCGTAGAAGTGACAGAGATCGTAACAAAGTACACGCTCTGCAGCTATAATGGGAAATGTCTTGTCTCAAAATCTGGTGACGTTAGGCTAAAGTGGAAATGACACCGTCTTGACACGCCAAAATGAAACCGTTTATGCCAGACTTCAATCCGGGTGAATTAAGGAACGTAAATGTTAGCTCATACGACATCGACTTATCCTTCACATTTCTGTGGAAGAAGCCGCCCATTCTCTTGTCGAGCAGCTGTCCACCGAAGTTTTTCTCTTGTGCTTTGCTAATCTGGGACTTCAGGAGTGAGTACTCGAGATGGATAATGTTTGATGCATTTTGCTCACCCCTGATATTGAAGTCAAGGCCAAGTGTTTGAGCAGCCGTCTCCGCTGCTTTGTACAGAAATGCTCCTTTGCCTATTTTTTCGTGTTTTCTGGCCACTTTAATCACTGCCGAAGAGGTGAAAAAAGCACTTTGGGGCATGAAGAACTTTTCTGCTCCAGGACCAGATGGTATGAAGAACTTCTTGTGGAAGAAGTTTACTTCTACAACCCAAAATCTGGCCTGCGTATTCATCTCATATTTAAAGTCAGAGACGCACATTCCGCAGTGGCTCGTTTTAGAACGCACTAAACTTCTACTTAAGTAAGGCAACTTGTCCAACCCAGAGAATTTCTGGTCAATAACTTGTTTGAATACGCTGTATAAGATTTATACAGCTATCCTAAACGACAAGATTGTTCGAAGAAGTGAGCCTGTGTGGAGAGATATGTGCTAACAACATGGCTCAGAAAAAGGTGTAGCAGGCTGCCGAGAGAATCTGCTGATTGACAGCTGCGCCTGCAAAGACGTAGCAGCCCATCAGTGCGCCCTGTCGATGGCCTGGATTGACTACCGGAAAGCTTTCAATTAAACCTCTCATAGACTTATCATCATCGCCAACGGCGATACCACGCTGAAAACACCAGTTCTCGTAAGATCACTGAAGTTAAGCATTGTTGGGTGCGGTTAGTACTTGGATGGGTGACCGTTCAGGAATACTGCGTGCTGTTGGCCCGTCGTGGGTGTGGTAGGCCCACATTGGTAGTAAATATCCACCTAGAAACACTACCCGAATCGGGTAGTGAGGCAATGAACTTTCGAGTTCGAACTGCTAATCTATGTATGTATGTATAGACTTATCATCTGTCTGTTGGCAAGCTTAAAGGTTCAGATAAACATAATGAGATGCATAGAGAGATTGATGCACCTTTGGAAAACTAGATTTCCTATCTCATCTGGAAATTATCGTGTGACAACGAACAACGTCACCTTTCAGAGGGGCGTCTTTCAGGGCGACACCATCGGGTCCATATCATCTCACATGCGGCAAGTCTCTCTGCGGTAAGTCACACCTGCGGCATCTCTACCTAGCGGCATCTCTCACCAGTGGAAAGGGGACCAATATTATTTCCGTGGCTAGTCACAGGGGTGCCTTCCCGCCCCCACGAGACGTTGGAAAAGGGGTAGGGGTTTGACAAACATTATTTCTTTGGCCAGTCACAGGGGTGCGGTGAGAGATGCCGCAAAAATGTCAATTTTACTGTGAAAAATGCCGCGCGGGAGAGAAGCTGCTAGATAGAGATGCCGCACTTGTGACATGCCGCAGAGAGACTTGCCGCATGTGAGATGATATGTCCCCGACACCATCAGCCCTCTGCTCTTTTGCATCAGACATTTGACACTATCTCTCGCACTACGCAATTTTCCTGGGTACCTCTGCGGCGACACTAATCATCGCGAGCATGTGGTCACTCATGTATTTTATATGGATGACCTGAAGATCTATGCTTCTGGTGCAAGCCCACTGCAACGTGCTTTAAATATCGTCAAGCGATACACAGGAGAGATTGGTATGAAATTTTGATTCGAAAAGTGCGTCAAGATTATTCTAAAGCGGGAAAAGATTACTGTCGTTCCCGGGGACCCTAAACTTGCGGATATAAGTTTTATTAGACATCTTGACACTGAATAGATATATACATACCTGGGCATGCCTTAAAGCCGCACTCAGGACGTGGCATCAGTGAAGAATTTTCTTTGAAGCAGATATAAGCGTCTCCTGCGACAGAGTGGGTATTCAAATCTGTCGGCGTTGAACAAGGTACCTGCGACTAACATGCTTGCCGTCCCGGATATACTCTACTCGTTTGGGGTGGCTTAATGGACGAAGAACAAGCTAACGGCCCTGCATATCAATTCGTCCGTTACTCGATTATACATCTCACGCCGTTAAGGTGTGCAAGGAATTCTAAATCTCCAAGTTCTCCATAACCGAATTGTTCTGAGTAAAGCTTACATTATTGCAAATGAAAGAGATTCTTTTTTAAAATTGGTCAGGAATCACGAGATGATTGGCAAACAACCGTTCCTTTACAAAGCCGCGGAGCAGACGGCCGAGATCCTTGGCCAGAATTTCAACATCAGAAGTGCAGAAAGTGCATAACTCCATCTAGGTGCCTCACTTCTAAAACTCTAAGTGAAGAAAGCAGATGTTGGAAAATCAACCACCAGTTCCTCGACAAGAAAATGCACGGAAACTTTCAAGGAAATGTAGAAGGTCAGCCCTTGCATAAGGATCAAATTTTCATTCTCGTCAGATCATCAGGGCTTAATTCAGGTACAGAAGGTTTCATTTTTGTATGCCAGGACGGTGTCATTTCCACCGTAGTATAACGTGACCGCATTTTATGTCAAGGCTTTCCCAGAGATATGTGCAGAGCATGTCATGCACACGCTGAGTACCTAAAACACATACTATCCAGGTGTCCCTTTCATGGCAGAATGATATATCTCTAGAGACAGAATGCGGCCCCTAAGAGTGCTTTACTACCAACTTTGTTGCTCTTACGGTGTTTGCCGCGACCCTGCCTTGTCGAACCCTCCGAAAGAGATAGTAGAGTCAATTGTCCAAAAGGACTACAACATCACTGAAAAGGAGAAGGAAAATGAGGAGAGGCATCAATACGTTGAAAGGGAATTGCAGCGAATATACACAAAATAGTTGGTCAAAGTAATTCTGCTTGTGATGGGTTCGTAACCTCAAAGCCATACCCACATGCCAAAAACATACCAAGGCACTTGAGAGATTGATGCAGACAGCTATCATCCTTTGGGTGGCTTTGTGTCCTCAAGACGCACTAGGGTTTTGCCGGCCTGTCGTTGTCAATTCATCGTGCCCTGTGGCCACCCATCTCACGGTCGTAAGGCGTGGCCGTAGGTGTGATTTACCATGGTTCTACTTGGAGCCGGTTTTATTTTCATAGATGGAAATTGCTCCCATTCTACGTTTCTGTGAAAGACTCCGTGCGTTTTCTTGTCGAGTAGCTGTTAGGCGGAATTATATATATATATATATTTATTTATTTATTTATATAGTTAAAAGTAAGTCAAATACTGTCTCTACTATACCCCATTCTTCGAGGATTCTTACGTTTCTGACTTTGTCCATTGGCGTTTTACCGCACACCATACGCATGCATTACATGCCAACCACGTTAATTTCCTTGGTATATCCAGGTCTTGCTACTGTACAGCACAGTGGGTGTAAGTATAGAATTATATATCGCCATATTAGCTTTACCTGCTATATTTTTACTTCTGACACTGGATCCTGCTCTATGGATAACCTTGTCCTCGTTCATACGTCTATCTAACTCTCCACGTATCTCCCCGTCCTTAGTGAATAGGCTACCAAGAGATACGTACTTATCAACTTGTTGTAGTCTCTCAGATTTTGAGGTCCATGTTCTTCACGCTTATATTCAGTTTGCTCAATATTCTTCGCAAATCTTCGATTGACTCGGCGATAACAACATTATCATCTGTGAATGCTAACCCGCGTACCCTCGCTGTCCCGAGATTCACACCTTTTTCGTTGAAGACGGCCATTCTCAGATACTTGTCCATGAATATAATAAATAGCCATTAGAACATAACGCATCCTTGCCTTGTAGGAGCCATTAATTGATTCCGTACTCTTATAGTACTTTTCAGAGTTTACTTCTATTCACCTTGTCAAACGCTTCTTCTAGGCCAATAAATGCACAGAAAACTTTTTTATTTACTCTCAAACTTTTTTCAGTGATCTTCTGTTATTTTATTACCCTGTGAATGAGTATTTTTGAAATTTTACTTACGGTACCTAATTCGTTGATACCATCTGGAACTTCTCCCATTTCGAAACATAAATTTATCAACTCGCACAGCCTGTGAGGTAAGTAGTCGCCACTGTATTTAAGCATTGCAGCATTAATACTGTCAACACTAGCAGCCTTACGATTCTTCCAGTTCTTAATTAAACACCTAACCTCAGAAGCACAGACTCTCTCAACCGGGTTTTCCAACGTATCATGTTCTATGTCGTAGTTGTGTTGACTTATAGCCTCACCTCCCAATAATTTGTAGCATTTCACCTAACGCTTCATCCTCACGCCCTAACGCCCCCCTGCAAGGCAGCGCTCCATCGCTGGCTTCAATCCCACGACGGACTGGGAAGCAAATCATTCTACACATCTGCTTTAGAATCAGTTATCATTGTTCCCAGTATCCTTCTTGGTAGCAGGATTTTGAATTTTTGTGGAAAGAACGGAGTATCACTGCAGAAATGGAGTTTTTAGCTCAGAAAACAAAGTTGCGCTCATCATTGATGCTACACTACGTCCCTTAATCATAACCAAGATTTTCGGGCTGTTGAAGATTGCGGGGATGATTTGACACTACCTTTCCTCAACCTTAGAAGGAAACTGTTGCTACTACTTAGTGCTGCAGTGGTGATCGTATCTTCTTGGTCACTTGGTATAAATCGACCTTTGAATCCTCTGGCCTCGAAGTGGTGAGCGTGAATGGACTTATGCTCAAAGAAGTACTCAATGATTTGGATCCAACCCCAAGGTGCGTACTCCAGGGGATCGTACTCGGGAACGCTCTCTTCACTTGTTTGCCTTAGTTGAGGGGAGCATCGGTAGTCAACAGAATCTCGCTCCTGTTGTCAAAAATACCAATACAAAAGAATAACGTTAACCCTTACGTAATAACGTCAAATAGACCCCGGATTCAGATTCATGGACCCCAAGAACATCTGAGAGTAGAGGTTTTCTCTGATCCAATGGTTTTCCTCATTTTGACCTTCAATTGGCCTTGATCCTGACCTCATGGAGTCAAACTGACCCCGGATTCGGATTCACCGACCTTATAAACATATATGTATGGTGGTTTAGCTAAAGATAAAAAGGGACCTCCCAGTGATCCGGGAGTATATAAAAACCCTTGCTCTTATGGCAAAGTCTATATTTGAGAAACGGGGAGAGCGGTGAGTCAACGTGGAAAGGAACATGAGAGTAAAGTCAGGCTAAAACATTTCAAGCAATCAGCACTAGCTGAGCATCATATGGAAACAGGACATAGCATTTTATTTGACAAAACAACCGTCATCGCAAAACTCCACAATATTTTTCCAAGGAAACATAGAGAAGAAATCGAAATCTTAAAACACCCTGATAACATCAATAAGGAAAATGGATATAATACCAATCCGATTTGGCTTTCCGTCCTCCCAGGTTTCTTCTAAAAAAAGACTTGATTGGCCAATCAAGTTCGAACAGTCTCCACAATGGGGCGCTCTGGCCAACCACAGGCATCGTATAGAGTATATATAAGAACAACATAAGCTGAAACTTTAGTTTCAGGCCAGGTTAGCCCTGAAGAAGTGAACTGCAATGCTCACGAAAAGTCGGCAAGATTCGTAGTTTTACACACGATTGAAACGCGAAACACCTCTTTTTATTATAACGAATCATCGTGAAAGCATTAAATCTATTATAATTTTAACAAGGTCAGAAAAAAACAATTTCTTTTCGCTTAAAAACGCCTTATATTTGAATTTGTTTATATAATTTGTTTATAAAATAAATAAATATTAACTCATAGCAACAATTCTTCAGAAAACATCATACACAATATAATTTCAGCAAGGTCAGAAAAAAAAAACGATTTCTATTCACTTTAAAACGCCTAAAGTGTGAATTTTTTTATATAATTTGTTATAAAATAAACAACTATCGATTGGTGGTAAAGTTTTTTCAGAAAACGTCATTCGCAGTATAATTAAAACAATACTAAAAGAAAAAATGATTTGTTTCTGCCTATAAATATCTGCGATGTACATTTGTTTATATAATTTGTTTATAGAATTGATTGATAAGATTCAACTTCAAGTATTAATTGCCACGTATCATCCTTATGATGAAAGCAACCAATTTCAGAGCAGAAATATACTTTGAAGACGAATATCCCATGTTATCAATTATTTGTTGATACAATTTGTTGATAAAAATTAACTTTACAAGTCCAATTTTTTTTCGTTTACTTCTGTGCATTGAATACAAGTGACGGGAAATATAAGAAACATTTTTTCTAGGAGATACACAATGAAATTAAAAAAATCGACACTTTTTTCGTTGTCTGCATAAACATAAAAATTGAATAAACAAAAAATATAAAATCTACTCTCACCATTTTCTGCAAAATTTAGTCCTGTATATTTCAGCAAAAGAACATCTAAAATCGGTGCATAATTGCATTCTAAATATCATTTTGAACCTCGTTTTTCGATTTCACCACACTGTGGGGCGTCGAAAGTCCACGTTTGCCCACAAGGCAGGTCGCGGGGGTCAAGAAGTGATAAAAAATTGTGCACGTGGTACATGAACGGCTTCTAAACTAGAATCGGTCATAAGGTCACTTTTCGTACGGAGGCCCACATATAATGTATCAAATGATTCAAAAATAGACTGAATAGTAACAAAAAATAAAATAGTAAAGCTCACCATGGCTGTAACGTAAATTGATAGATGGATACAAAAAAAGATGAATTTAATCATTTGAGTTTGACTAAAGTGACTATATGGTGTATTTCCTCCGAACGCATACGTATTACAGATACGATTTGCGATATCGAATAAGGTCGTAAATGAACGGACGGAGACGAACTCCAAAGCATTTTCGTCAAATACGTTCTCCAGTTATTCGTAGAAGAGCTCGAGAATATCGAGTTACTGAATTTGTACCATGACATGATTGGTGTTGATTTGATGAAAGCGTGAAAGAGAAAATGATAAGAGGGTTCGTAGAGTAAATGTGATATATAATTTTGTACTACCTTGAACAAAGATGTATTTTACATTTTTTCATAAAAATGATCTAAAAATAAACCATAATAGCTTTAGAATGTCAGAAAGTTGATTTTTAAAGGGTTGAATTAATTTTTAATATAAAAAAAAACGATTTGGCTGCTATAGGAGCAACACACCTTTTTTTACAGAAGAAAAAATTATTCATTTCGAAAAATTTGAATATGTTACGACTTCAAAGTTTTCTCTATGAGGAAGAAAAAAGAACCCACGCTCCCCAATCTGTCGTGTTAGGCATACTACTCTCATTTATAGAAAAATTTAGAGGGAAAACACAGAATTTCACTCAATAAAGAATATTTTGATTAAAGCCTTTGTTTTGATTACATATTCGACCCGTTCGACGCGTAACACACAGTCACACATACTCATACCATTACATTCTGTTATGTGTCACCATGCGTGCATTGATAATCTGAATTAATAGATGGCGCAAGAATGCCGCTTTTATAACATATAATTTCAACATTGACAATCCTTTGATCAAAACATCAGCTGACATCACTTCGGTTGGAAGATACCCAATTTTAAACTCACCTTTTTCAAGTGAATCGCGCACGAAATGATACCGGATATGTATATGCCAATGCCATGTACTCCGCTGCAGCACGCGACATAGCCACTGTCTTCTGCTTCATTGATGTCCAGCTGATCCCACCACCAGCCAATTTGAATTAATAGCCGGTATACGATCTTCTATCGTCGATATTTGCACCACAATCAGCATCTGAGAAACCGATTAATTTGTCAACTGTGTTACTGAATACAATTTCCATCTTCTCGGTTTTATTCAAATAACGTAGCACTTGTTTTACAGCCGTCCAGTTTTCTTGACCTGCATTTTCGTGAAATTGGCTGACTCACTCACTGTGTGAGCTATATTCGGGTGCGTACATTCAAGTACATCAAAGAACTAATGAGATTTCTGTACGGAATTTGTCTCAGAATTTGGCTTCTGCATTTTTTCTCGCCTTTGGTACTCAAGCTCATCTCCTTCGAAAGTTTCACTGCAGTATTCGTTGGTGTAGCGAATGGCTTGCAATCTTTCATATTGAATCGCTTCAACACATCTTGGTCGTACTTGCACTGCGACATGTGAAATTCATTCTTCGCTTACCTCTTTCTTCGTGCAAATAAACACAAGCCTTTTAAAAGACATGCCTTGTTTCCAGATATTTTATGGGATTGTTTACTTTCAAGTACAGCTGATAATCCTTCCTGAACCTCCATATAGATTTCTTCCTCGATGTTTTTATTCAAATAGGCACAGATACAATTAAGTTAGATAGATAAACGTTTATTCTTTAGCCTGCTGGCCTTAAAAAATTGACTTGCTTACACATCCATTTTTTTTACAGAATTTTCTTAAAACTAACCCTTAAAACTAACATCCTTCCACACCTTATCTCTAACGCCGCTCGCTCTTATCGCATTGCCTTCCTCGGTTCGCCTCGCCTCGCTCGCATGTCCGTACTTTCTTGCTTTGTCTCGCATTACCAAACTCTGCCTCCACGGCTATTACCTAATACTTATCTACTATTTCCAATATTTACATTTACTTATATTTACTTCCTCCTCTATTTACAATTTTTCCTTCTCAATTCCTCCTCCTCCTTCCTTCTCTTCTTCACCATCTTACCCAAAACTCCCTTCACCCATGCTACTGCCCTTTTGTCCCCCCTTTCATGCATCAATACCTGCATGCTTATCTCACTCCTTTCCACCTCTACGCACTCCTCCAACCAGTGCTCCACTCTTGCCTCCCCCTTCCCACATAGTTCACACATCCTCTTTTCCCTAGCGAGCCAGAACCTATTGAAACCCTCCATGCACCCACATCTCATCCTCGCTATAAGCTCCTGACTTCCTTTCTCTCCTTTCTCACACAAATATTGCGCTCTCGCCCTTGGCATAATCCACACATAGTTCCCATTAAACCTTGTCTCTCTTATTCTCTCTTCCCCTGCTGTCTTCTCTCTCTCCATGCTGTTTTTCTTAACCAACTCATATACCTTTCTTCCTTCCTCATGCATTCTTCTCACTTCATCCATCTGCAGTCCATTCGTTCTAAAATACCTTTCTCTTTCAACCTCCATCTTCCCACTACCTCTCCTGTTCTCCTTCTCCCACCAACACTCCCTAACCAGCTTACTTCCCCCCTCTTCCAAAAATTTCTCCTCATATTTACACGCTCGACTCCCCGCTAGAATCCCTACACTCGTCCTCCCCGTCTCCCTCCTGACAATATAATTAGGCGTGTTCCTTGCCAGCCCCAGTGTCCACTTTACATATCTCTCCTGTATCCTATTTACCTCTTCGCTTTCCTTCCACCCCCACACCTCTACTCCATACAATAGCACACTCATCACTAGTGAGTCGAACAATTTCATTCTCCTTCCAAAATCATCTGCGAACAACTTCTTTCCCAACCCCCACACCTGCCTCATCACCACATTTGCCCTCCTCGCTCTCTCTTTTATGTGACCATCCACTCCGCCATTCCTCCGAAACAAGAAGCCCAGGTACACAAACTCTTTCACCGCCTGCACCGCCTGCACCGCCTTTCCCTTCCACTTCCACTCCCCTTCCTTATCCCTTCCACCTCCTTTTCTGAAAACCATAACCTCGGACTTTTCCGCATTCAGTTCTAACCTGTTCTTATCCAAGTATCTTCTCAACCTCTTCATCATTTCCTTCAAGGCCTCCTCGCTTTTTGCCAACAACACTATGTCATCTGCATACGCTAGCGACCAAATTCTAACCCCTCCTATCCTGACTCGTCCTACCACTCCGGCCTCCAGCTTACTTTCGATATCCGCAACTAAAATCGCAAAAAGCGTTGGGCTAAGCGGACACCCTTGTCTTAACCCCCTATCCATCCAGAATCCCTCCGAAATCCCCTGTCCTCCTCTTACCTTATCTTTGGTCTCTTCATATATCTCCCTTAACCTCTCGATCAGGCCTCTCTCCACTCCCCTATCCTCCATCGCCTCCCACAACCTCCCCTATCTACCGACGGAAACGCGCCTTTTAGATCCACAAAAAACGCGTACACTCTCTACCCCTTCTTCGCTAATTCTCTATCCACAATGTGCTGCAGAACGTAGATATTGTCGATAGTACTCCCACCTGCCCTAAAGCCCGCCTGCGTCTCCGGCAATATTCCTTTTCCCTCGGCATCCTTCCGCAGCCTCTCCGCCACCACCATCGCGTATACTTTATACGCCGTATTCATTAGCGTAATTCCACTATAATTTTCCTGCCTATCCCTATCTCCTTTCTTATACATAGGTACTATTAACTTTTCTCTCCACCCTCGTGGGAATCTCTCCCCCCTTCATACTTTCTTCACTACCTCCTTCAGCCTCTCCCTAACCTCTTGTGTACTAAACAGCCATGCTTCGTTCTCTACAACATCCAGCCCTGCTGATTTTGACCTTCTTAACTTCCTTATCTGTTTCTCTATCTCCTCGTCATTCAACTCCTCCATCTCTGCCTCCCCCGTTCTTCTACTCCCATCATCTCTCTTCCTTGAATCTGAGCCCTGGAATGATTCTTTAAAAAACTCCCTCCACTCCTCACACCCAATCTTCTCGCTTATCCCTACTCTCCGCTTCCTAAACCTATTTATTATCTTACAGACGTCCCCCTCTGTCTTAACATTTCCTAACTCCTCCTTCAGCTCTTTCTCCTTTTCCTGTTCTTTCTTGTTACACATCAATCTAAACCCCTTCCTCATTTCTACGGACTCCTCCCTTTTCGCAGTACCCTCTTTCCACTTTCTTCTTCTTTTTAAATACCTTCTTTCGCACGCACCCTTTCACTTTCTCCTTTAAATCCTCCCATATATCTTCCACCGTCTCCCCTTCGAAGCGCACCTTCCCTAACTGCTCCTTATACTTCTCTATCGCCTCCCTCGCCCAGCTAAACCCTCTCCCCCGTCGCCACTTCTTCCCCACCTTGCCTTCCGCCGTTCTCACCCCTTATCCACAACCCTAATGGCTGATGGTCTGACTCTACCCTCTCTTCTGCTGCGAATCTCTCCATCTCCTCCCACCCTTGCATATTCATAACTACATAATCTATTACCGATACCCCCACCTTACCTACGTATGTGTATTCTCCCTCTTCGTCCCCAGTTGCCATACCATTTGCCACCGCCCAGCCTCTATCCTCCATCCAGTCCCTTAGAATCTCCCCCTCCTTATTTATTAACCTATCTTTCGAATTCCTTTCGAAGCTCTCCCCTTCCCTGTAAAGGCCCCCTTCCCTCCCCATCCTCGCGTTAAAGTCCCCACCTAGTACCACCATAACCTCCTCTCTTTCACCTAACAGGCCCTCCACCCTTCCTTTAATTCTTTTCATCCCATCCTTATTGTACACTGTCACAAACTTACTGCTTACCCCTTCTATCTTCACTTTCCTCATTTGCACGCCCTCCCCCTCTTCCTCTCCGTGAGCTTCTTCCTCTAATCCATCTCTAACCTCCGTTATAATTCCCCCACTAGCCCTTCCTTTCTTCTTCACTCTGACCGCCTCCTGGAGTCTCCACCTATACCACCTTGGCAGCTTTGGCTCTATTCTATCCCATTCCTTTCTTTCCACCCACGTCTCCACCAGTCCTACCACATCAAATTCCTGCATATACCTCCAGAACTCCTCATCCTTCTTCTTTATCCCTGCTACGTTCCAGTAAAGCACCTTCACAACTCCTCTACCCTGCATTACCCCCACCCCCCTGCTTCCTACGAAACAAATTCCCCTACACTTCCTTCAACACCTCTTTCTCCTCGTCCCACACCCACATTTTCTCGTCTATTTTTATTTTCCGATATCCTACCTTCGCCGATCTCCCTTCACTCCTCTCCCTCCTAGCCCTGTCGTACAGCATTCTCTGTACCTCCCTTTCCTTTCTTGTCAAGTCGTGATCGATGAAAACTTCCTTATCCTTTATCCTATTTTTATTTCGCATTACCCCCAACTTTTCTTCCCAGCTCTCCAACTCCACAACCGCCACTTCTTTCTCCTTTCTCCCCTCCAACTTAACTTTTCCTACCCTGCCTTTATTCCATCCTATGCTCTGTAGCAGCGCTTCCACGCCCTCCCTTTCTTCCCCGCTCTTCATCTTCAACCCTCTTACCACAATATTATTTCTCCTGTCTGCCTTCTCCTTTCTCTCCATTCTCAACTCCATTGCCCTTATCCTTTCCCTATCCGCCCTCTCCTCCTTTTCACTCCTACGCTCTCCCACTTTCTCGTCTATCATATTCCCTACCCTCTCCCAAATACCTTTAATCTCGCCCCCGCTACCCCCGTCTCCTATTTCCATTTCCGTCCTGCCCTCCACCTTCTCAACCCTTTTTTCCGTCCTTTCTTTCCACACCCTAATCTCCTCTTCCATCTGTTTTATTTTAACTTCTTTTTGTTTTCTTTCCCTCTCTAACCCATCTACTCTCTCTCTCAGCTCTTGCACCTCCTTTTCCCATTTCTCATCTCTGATTCTCAAGTCCTCCCTCATGCCTTCCATCTGCTCCTTGGTCCCCCTTACGTCCTCCCTCAGCCCCCTGATCTCGCCTAATAACATCCCGAGAGCCTCCTTTTCCAACTTCCCCTCCATTTGGGGGGGGGGGGGGTGACCTACTTGTTATCCCGCTTTTTTTAAACTGGCTCTCGGCCTCGCTTTTCTCCGGACTCTCTTGGCTGTCTCTCTTCCTTTTCAAGAGATCCTCCCCGTCACTTGCGCTCGACGCTCTCTCCCTTACCTTCTCGCTTCCTTCGTTGCCACCGTCCCGATTTCTCCCTCTCACCGACGCACCGCTCGACACCGGGCGACGCGTTGTTGGCCGTCGTGTCTTGTGGAAAACTCCCTCCCCGCCAGTTTCGCTACCAGCACTGCCAGTACACTCACTGCCCACCTCCCGCTCTGCCGACGGTAACTGAGCCCTCTCCATGCAGTACCTTCCGCAACCGACAGATGTCTCTGCAGAATGTTGGCGTCTTTCGCCGCCAAATTTTCTTTTTATTTCCCTTTTTTTTTCTTCAATTTCTCACAGTCCCTCCCCTTCTCTCCCTTAACATCCCCTAACTCTGCGAGAACCACCCCCGACCCCTCGAAAGCCCAAGACTCCTGACCACGAACTCCCCCGATTACTTGCCAACCTAACCTCACTTTTCCTATCCAACTTAATCCCACCTCACACCCACGCTGTAACTCTCTTTTTATCTCCCCAATTCACCCCACACAACCCTACTCACCTCCTCGGCTTCCACCCTGACACTCCACTCACACCTTCCACACAAAATCCGTAAAATTCTCTCACCACCTGTCACTAAAAACGTTGTCACTTCCGCCACCAACATGCAAGTCTACAATTAAGTTGATGAAGTTCTAATCCATACTTCTCTTCAAGTCCTATTAAGATTCGAATGGAGCTAATCCTAGCTGCCGGTCCAGAAGTTTCGTAGAAGTCCACGTCCGGTTTATATGATAAATTTTTGGCTACTGCCCGAGTCAAAGTTTGGTGAGTAGGACCCATGTTGAACCTATACTTTCTGATTTTTCGGGAGATCGACTAGAACTCACGTACCATTTTTCAATAAAGCTTGATACTCACTTTGCATAGCTTCTATCCTCCTCGTCCTTCCCTGGAACATCTTCTTCAGGAACATCATCTTCTGGAAAATCTATTGTTTCGTTGTTTTGATTTGTCAATATAACATCTAATTGACTGTTGGAATCTTCTTCGTTGCTGTCGAGATTTAAATTTTTCTTCCACCGTTGTAAAGTTTCTTCGTTCATGAAATCCGTGAATTGTGGTTGTTCTTAAAAAGTTTTGACGAATTGAACATCACGACTTCGAAAAATTCCTCTTGATTCCGTATCCTACAATCTATAAGCTGTAGATTCCTTCGGAAGACCTACAAAAATGCATTTAATTGTCTGCTCACTAAACTTTCGTTTTCTTATTTATTTCTTGATCGACTTATCCAACATATATAAGCTTTGGTGTACCAAAAATCTGAAAATGAATTGCAGTTGGTATTTTTCGTCTCGAAGCTTCATGAGGCATTTGTCCATCCAGGCTTCTTATTGGACATCTATTTCGTATGTAGTTTGCAGTCAATATTGGCTCTGCTCAAAAAGTCGGAGAAAGTCTGGACTGAAGCAAAATATATCTCGCCATTTCCACGAATGTCCTATTCTTGCTCTCTGCAACACCATTTTGTTGTAAGATGTATTCCGTTGTAAGTTTATGACATATTCCTTCTTTTTGTCAGATAGTCTTCTAATTCATTGCTTCGATATTCTCTTCCGTTGTCTGACCTTACAGTCTTAATATTCTTTCCAGTTTGTTTTTTCGACTTTGCCCTTGAATTCCAGAAATTTTCAAAAAATTCTCTTTTCTTTGAAAAAAAAAAAAATAATAAATTGTGCACAATCTTGACTTACCATCAATAAAGGTGAAGAAATATTTTGGATCTGCAAGAGATTCAACATTCACTGGGCCACAAAGATCGGTATGGACCAATTTCAAAATTTCCGTTGATCGAGAAGTTGACTTTGGAAATGGATTTCTTGCCTGCTTTCCTTTCATATATATTTCGAGAGTTGTTCATTTTTCATTACCGTTTACTGTAACTCCGTGCAACTTGCTTCTTCTAATCAGATCTCTTACATCTTTTTCATTTGAATGGCCAAATTTCTCATACCATTCCTGGAAACTTGACATGCTTGCCTGTGAGATGTTTGCCGTTTCAGATTTTTCCTCTACGAAGTATAAATCCTCTTCCCGTTCAGCTGTCAAAATTTCTTCTCCGGTTTTCCGATCGATGACTGAAGCATTTTCTTTTAGGAATAAAACATCAAATCCATTATCAGTGATTTTTGCAACTGAAAACAAATTAGAGCAAAGGTCTGAATCGTAGAATGTTTTCTGAAGATTTGCTGAAAAATCTTCATCTATTTTCATTTTCTCAGGCCCGACTCCTTCTATCGAAGTCGATTCAGAACTTGCTGAGTTCAATCTAAGTGTATTGGTTTTGCCAATATCTTCAAATTTTTCTTCGTATGAGAACATGTGCCACGTTGCACCAGAGTCCAAACACCATACATTTTCTCGGTAAGGTGTAATTTTTATGGCTACTTCAGCCCGTTTCGACGTTTCCTTAACGTCTGTCTTTTTATTATTTTCCGGCCGACGCCATTTACAGTATTTTGACGTCGCGCTACAAGTAATCAAAAAGCATCTCGAAATTTCACAGACAAGCAGAACCTCAGTGGTTCTAATACTTTATAAAAATGATTTTCGTGTTTACTTGTAACAAAATATATATTTTATTCTTATTTTTTGTAGTTGGAGAACGATTCAGATATCTTCGAAATGAAAATTTCAAAACGATTTTATTGTAGGAAAACAGAAATTAATAATAAAATAATACACGATTTTGATGGATGTTCTCCTTGCCTGTTACATTTTGAGATGCGTTTTGGTGAGTCCGCTTGCCTCTCACGTTCTGAGGTGTGTTTTGATTTGAGTCCCCTTACTTCACACGATTTGGGGTTTTATTTTGTGTGAGTCCCCTTGCCTCTCACAGTGGTACTTTTTAAATGATTTTTTTTGATTGAATTCAGCTTTTTATTGAGTTCACTCCAAAACGCAGTTTGCTAACGGCGGCTTCAAGCGGGTTGCCAACATGCAGGGGTCCAACTTCAATGACAGCAACTTCGTTTTTTTATTTTTTAACGCTGAAAAGTGAAAACTAAACTTGTTGCAATTACGACATGACCATTTAACGTAAATTTTAACGTATTATTATAATTGCAACTGTTTCCATATTTATTTTGTTTCTTTTATTAGTTGTAATGCCATATTACTTTACCATTACTTTACCATTAGTTTACCGTTACGCTGCAGTGTAACGCCTGCGTTCGGCCGGTCCGCCAGGGCTTCTCACTACTTCTTTACACCTCTGCTGTCCCAACTAAAAACATGACAAGTCGCATTTGCCATAAGGGTCAGTCTCTCGTTTTACACGGATTACTCACACAGAGTTAACCCCCTTTTTTTGGTAGTTTTTTTTGGTCGAACGTGACGTCAGGGCAACTTGGCCTAGTCAGGTCAGTTTACCCTCACTCCTTTCTGACACTTTCCCCGGTCCCCTGGATTTTCTGAAAATGTGAGTATGATCTTTGAATGAACGCAGATTATTGAATGATAGCGAGGCTCACTAACTTTCCTCTTACTCTATTAGCCTATTTTATGGTGCGTTTCTCTCTCTCGAACTAATGGAGTTCACATTTATATTTAAAGCTCTTGCAAACACCTGAATTGTTTACAATTTGTTTGCAAAAATTTTGTACCACATATTTTATTATCTATTTCTTAAATTAGATTCTTGTTTTTTATTCGGCCGTCTCGTAACATTAAAATAATCAAAAACTTGTACCTAATTCATTTTTCATTAAAAATAAATAAAATCACAAAAATTATTGAATGATATTCTATCAGGCCTCTGGACCGGGACGCAAGGAATTTTTCGAGACCGGGAAAAACCGGGAAATGACAGTTGATCTATTTTTTGCTGGTACATTGTCAATAGATTTTTAAATAATTAGTTGATGTGTTTTCTTTCAATTGTGATATCATTCAGTTTACAATGCGTAATCAGAAAAATCTTAAGTTTTAAAAAATTCCCATTTCAGATGTTTATTTTTAAGCATACATCTTTAATTTAAAGAACTTTCAAAGAAACATTTAAAAATTGAAAAATTAAAGAATTTGAAACTGAGCTGTTTGAAATGGAAAACCTTGAATCGTTAAAATTTCAAAGAACTTTTAAACTTTGAACGTTACAATTTTAATTGTTCTTTTTAAAAATTGTTTAAGTTGTAAGTAAAATTGTTTTATTTTTGTAAATAACAATTGAAGAGTTATTATTTGTAGAAAAACTTTGAGTGATTCGAAGAGACATTTAGTAGTTTTAAAAAGATTTAACATTAATTTAAAAATTGAGATGATTTCAAATAATTTAATCAAAGTGTGTGTACCGGTCCAATCTGGCTATTCTGACAGGATTTTTGATGCAAATAGCCCCGACATAATTAAATTTTTTTTTAGATTTTGGTAGATTTCGAACAAAAAATTTAGAAGCTTTTCAAGAATAGTGAAAGGCTTTAAACGAGTAAAAACATTTTTTGAAGATTTTTACGTAATTTGCAAATTTTTTATGTAAACAAATTATTTTAAGAGAATATTTAAAAAGATTTCCAAAATTGTCAAAAAAGATTCTGGAAGGTATTTAGAAGTTCTGACAACATTTCACAAATAATGTAAAATTTGGGAAAATTTAAAAGAACACGTATATTTTTTAAGATTTTTACGCCAAGATCTTGAAGCGTTGTAAGGATTTTTAAACTGTTTAAAATAAAAATAATCCAACTTCTAATGTGAGAAGTGTTTAGTTAAAAAAATTAATCGTTCAATTGTTAACGTTTCTACCTTAAACTTGGTTAAAATTATATCATTTTGAGAATTTCTAAATTTATTGATTGATTCTTCAATTTAGAGCATTGCAAATGATAACGTGAGTTTATATTTGTGGAACTAAATCTGAATCTTTGAACTGTGCAATGTACAAAAGTTAAGAATTCTAAATGCAGTTTAACTGCATTTCATTTAAAATTATTATTTGAAAAGTGTTAGTACCTTCCATTTTATACGTGTAAATTAGTGAGCATTTGAATACAAACTTTTTGAATTAAAAAACTTTTAAACTTCAATTATCAAATTTTAAAATTCAAGAGTTGAACTTGGAGTGTTTTTATTTGCTGTTAGGATTTTATTACTTCAAGTGGAAAAATCGTAGCCTTCGAGTTATAATTATTTAATTTTATTTACCGTGAAAAATGTTTGCGAACCGGGAAATGTCCAGGAATTTGTTTCTTCAATTGTAACGGTCAAGCTGAAACCACCTGAAATTATTTCTTAAAATTTTGAAAAAGAATGTAAAAAAATTTTAAAGCCAAATTTTGCCATAATACATCATTTTAGAACAAACTAGAGTGAGTTTAAGAGATACTTAAAAGTTTTTAAACAATTCAAAAATAATAAAAACTTATAAGATATTGTCGGAATTTCGTAAGATTTCAAGAAAATGAAAAAAATTCTTCGGGTTCCTAGGAGAAATTGAAGTGATTTTTTATTTTCAAAAATTAATTTTAATACAATATTTGAAAAGATTTTAAAACATTTCAAAGGATTTCTGAAATGGTCAAAAAGAATCTGAAAGATTTCAAGACAATTTTTTCAATTTTGCAGAATTAAAAAAAAACATTGACGAAAAATTTGAACAATTTGAAAATATTAGAAGGTTTGAAAATTTCGGAAAGATTAAAAAAAGAATTTTCTTCAGATTTGTGGGAAAAATCTTTATAAGGTTTTGTTTTGAAAAATGAACTTTGAGAGAAAATTGAAAAACATTGTAAAAAATTGCAGAAGATTTCTTTAGATTTTGAAAGAAAGTAGAAGATTTTAAATCTTAATGTTTCAATTTGGTAAGATTGAAAAATCAAAAAAAAAAATCGGGTAAATTTAAGAAATATTCAGAAGGTTTGGAGAGATTGAAAAAGAATTTTAAACTGAAAGCTTTTAAAAAATTAAATTTTTTTTAAAGATTTCAACCCAAAACTTTAGAAGCTTTAGAAGAATTTTGAAAGATTGCAAGTGAATAAACAAATTTTCTTAAAATTCTTAGGAAAATTTGGAAGATTCTAAGGCAATTTTCTATACAGCACTTCATCTCATAAACCTTTTTTTATTTAGAAAACGTCTATTATGTTTTCGAACATGATACCAAAAAATGATCAAAGGAAATCTTACAATCTGTTACAAGTTCAGCGGCATTTAATTAAAAATTTTATTTGATTGAAAAGCGTTAAAACCTTTTATTTCATACGTGGAATTATTAACCGTTGAATTAAAATTTTTCGACATTTTTAACCTATTTTAACCTTCAATTTGAGAAGTTTAAAATGCAAAAGAGTTCCATTTGCAATGAGCATGAATAATTTGTGTGCGCAGGGAAAAACCGAGATATTCCAAGAAGAATTTTTAGCCGAAAGTGCAATTCAATTTATGTAATTTGTGATTATTACAAAAATATTGTATTATGTATTTGCATAACTTATATCTGCGTGTATTGTAATTTTATCTTCAGCAATTGATCGAAAACGTTTGATACGTATTGTATTTATATTGCATATATTGTGATAGAATTCAATTAATGTAATTTGTAAATATTATAAACATATTTAATTATTTTCATAGAACATCTGGAGTACAATCTTGTCTTTGTCAATTGATGTGTGATGAGTCTTATACGATTTAAATAATATTATTTCATAAAAATGTAATTACATTCCTACGACAACAAAAAAAGAATATCAGTGACTCATTCTCGTGATTTTATTTATTTTTCAAATAAAAAATGAATTAACGAAAACTTTATGATTATTTTATTATTGCAAGATGCCCTAATAAAAAACGAGAAATAGATCAAGAAAATATGTGGTGAAAAATGTTTGTAAAAAATTTATAATCAAGTCAGGTGCTTGCAAGAGCTTTGCGTTTCAATACTCCATTAGTTCGAGAGAGAGAAACGCACCGCAAGATAGACTCGATAGAGTGAGAGAAAAATGAGCCTCGCCTCCATTCAATAATAATCTGCGTTCATCCAAATATTTTACTAAAATTTTTAGAAAAACCAAGGGACCAAGAAAAGTGTGAGAAGGGAGTGAGGGTGAACTGACCTGACTCTGGCGAGCATGGGAACCCCGGCGGTCAAGTTGTCCTGACGTCACATTCTACAAAAAAAACTACGAAAAAAAGGGTTAACTCTGTGTGAGTAATCCGTGTGAAACGGGCGACTATGAACCTTATGGCAAATGCGACTTGTCATGTTCTTAGTTGGGACAGCAGACCTTTCCTCTCCCCTTTCCATCCAAACACTTCGAGCTACAATAATTTTTACACAATCATCAAAGGCTTAATAATTGTATTTTTAAACTGATTTTGGGCTCAATACTAATATTGTTAATAATGTCAACATCTATCATCGATCAAAGGTTAGACTAAACAAACACTCATATATATCTCGTAAAAAAAAAGAATCACAAAATAACAAATTAATTGGCGATTGAAGCACTTCTAGAGAGGAATGGAATCTTCTTAATCAGGTTTTTTGGAGACCTAGTTTTTAAGTTATTCATAAATAACCTGAATGCAAAGATTCCAGGGCGAACAGCTACAACTGAAATACATTATAAATAAACTCAAAAACGTTTTATATTGACGAATTACGCTGAAAAAGTATAAGTACAGTGATTTCTTTATACTTACATAGCCATATAGTCAATATTAACTAAACAATATACAAACAAAATATAGGTTATGTTCATACGTCAGAGCTAATTCTTGTTTCTTTCCTCATTACTATTATTTTTTTGTGGTTGATTCTGAACTTATCTATTAAGATTATTACATTTTCCCAGTAGGAAAAGAAATAATCCAAAAACATTGTGTATGTACCCAAAATTAATAACATTTAAAACATTCTTCATACAAAAAATTTAAATAAAAAGATTTCTTCCAAGAAATTGAGGTAAAAATAATTTGGCCTCAATTAAAAGAATTCTTAAAATATTCATGAGCAAAGCTTGCAGATTGAAACGAATCATGAGTTTAGTGTCTCTTTGAAATTTTTTATTTAAGATTGAAATGAAATCTATGTTCTTATAAATAATCTTCAGCAAACAGAACATGAGAAAGATGTACAATTCAAAATTTAGATTTCGAAACTACCTCCTTTTCGGCACATAAGAGCCAAATAAATAACAAAAGGAAATCAACATGTATCAAGATCAATTTAGATCTCATCAGGGATTACTTATAGGAAAACTACAAGGAAATTTTAAAAATTATAGACACTAAACTCATGATTCGTTCCAATCTGCAGAGTTTGCTCATGAATATTTTAAGAGCTTTTTTAATTGAGGCCAAATAATGTTTACCTCAATTTCTTGAAAGAAATCTTCTTATCTTATTTTTAAAAATGTCATCCTGGAACTTATCAAAAAATAAAGTTGTCAAATAGGATGTACAGAAACGTTATTTTTAAAAATGTCATCCTGGTACTTATCAAAAAATAAGGTTGCCAAATGGGATGTACATATTATTCAAATTTATAAATAATTTTATTAAAATGTCATCTGGATACTTATCAAAAATAAGTTTTTTCATAAGGTTGTACATAAACTGGGTTATACAAAATGATACCACCGATGTCTATACAAAAAAGGTATTTTGAGGAAGATGCCATATAAAAAATATGTTGCATAATTTTTTTTATGTAGCAATGAGTACCTTTGTAATATTTTATCCATTAGAAATTTTATGCTGAAATTGTTTTTATTTTTTCACTCTTGCCATTTTATTTTCATATTATTTTTGATACCTTGTTTTTGTATAATTTCTAAATAATTTATAATGATTTTTGAAAAGAATTCTTATGCTTTGGATTTTTACTTAGGTCAGTAAAATTTCTAGAAACGTGTGCATTTTACCATGTTTGTGTTAATCGATTGGGCTCGTTGAAAATCGAGTCACTTGTCCAGCAGAAGAAAAGCTATGTATATGAAGAAAGGGCTTCGGTAAAATGCTCCTCTCTCTAAAAAATATATTTCGTATATTTAGATAGTGAAAAGTATTCACCGGGAGATTTATTTTCTTGTCTTTCTCAGAAATTTTGAAAATTATCTTTCAAATATTTTACCATTTAATTTTTAATTTTTGAATATACATTAAAATAATACTTCCTTCATTTTGAGACTGTGATTGTGACTTTTAGAGAAATATAATTAGTGGCGTGATGACTCACATTTCAATCCGAATGAATCCGAGGCCCATTCGGGAAGATATTTTAATCCTTCTGAATCCTTTCCAATCCATAAGTCTTTTCAAAGTTCAATCCTAATAAATCAGGCATCAAACCGAATAAATCTGATTGAATCCGACACCAAACCGAATAAATGCGACACTCATATGAACAAACTTTCATTCCTTCTCAATCCGAATAAATCCGAGATCATTCCGAACGACTTTTAATTCTTTCCAACCCATACCAACAAAAACTTTAATCCGAATCTATCCGAAATTTAATCCGAACCTACTTTTCAATTCGTGAGCCCAATCTGAATGAATCACAAATTCATGCGAACCTATACCTTTCAATCCGTGGAAATACCAATTCTGTCTTGATGTAAATAAATTTGTGGATTTTTCAAATAAAAAGTACACCTTTTTTATGTTTAGGATCAATTTTCGAAATACTATAAAAATCATATAAAACAGGAATGTACTACAGTGTTCTTGAAATTCTTACATTATAAACTGAAATATAGTTGAAATCGGTATGATAGAAGAGAACATTTTTATACTTTATGTTGTATATATTTACATAATGAAGAAGTATGTTAGTCTCATATACTTATACTGTTTTATTTTCTCTTTAATATGGTAATTACATGGAAAAGATAGCGCAATGCTATGTTTTTCAAAATCAATTTCGGTTGGGGCTATTTAAGATCTAGTTTACAGAATTATCTACCGAAATTCCAAAACAATGGGTAGTTTACAAATATATTCACTGATATTTATGATGACCTTTCAATTCATACAGAAGTATTAGTCTTACATATAAGTTTTAGCTGAGTTATTAGCACTGGTAAAAAAAGTATGAATTGCTATAAAGTTATATTAATAATGTTGAAAAACAGTTTTTATAACTGTACTAAAAAAGTTTAAAAACACTTTTTCTGTCTTCAGCATTAAATAACGAATGTTACATAACGAAAAAGTTGTGACTAGTCATATAAAATAAAATTTCTATTTGAAAAAATGCAAGCCCATATATGTATGTATACACTAGTTCATTGAACAGCATCCTTTATTTTAGATGAAAATCCTTTCTTCGACCTCGGATTAAGGGTACTGAGCGCTCAAGCGGCGCACTTGGATCCAACACTTTTATATTTCTTTTACCTGTCGAAATGGTAAGTGGGAGGTCATTAGGGTTCCTCAGGTGTCAACTAGGGTGCGCTGATTTCTATTAAAAATAGTATAGGTGTGTCTGTGAATCAGTAAACGCTGCTGAGATTTCATGGATTTTTCTGTTAGTAAAACTTTAAACGCGTTTTTCTCGAAACCACATTTTTAGAACTGGGCGGACAGATTACTCGGGCATCAGCCAACGGATTGACTTCAAATTTGGACAGTAGCTTTATAGTTACATTCTTCAAGGTACTACCTAGCCGTTTTTTTATTGGACGTAAACTTTTAATTTTATAAACAATTTTCAGCCCTTTTTTTGCGAAAAATCGATTTTTTTTCAAAGTTGCGCCATTTTTACAAAATTTGATTTCAACAAAAACCTCACGTAGTACCTTAGCCAATGTTATATAGACTAAGATTTTTTTTTGTTTTTTGTTGCAGGTCTCATACTTTTCATGTAATCCGTCCGCCCGTGGAGATGTTTTAAAAAAAGGTATTTCGCGAAATCAGCTGCATCGGCGCCATTTTGTATAAAAATGTTAATAAAAAAATGTTTTTCTATACTTCAATATATGCTTAAACACCCCTTCTTCAAAAAGAAATCCTATTCCCTCTGTAATATTCTCAAAAATAATTCACAAAGCTAGTCTTGTTTTCGGCTTATAGAGTGGTGTTACCCCTTAATTCGCATTCATTAGGATTGGAACATTGCTTTCACTCCGAATTAAATCGAATGGAAATTCAGACGGGTAGAAATCTTGGTTTAAATTCGGAGTAGAGCGGATTCATTTGGATACAAATCTTGGGTTCCACCTCTGATAAGGTCGGATTCAGTTGGATTGACATCCTTGTTTTGAAATCGAATTAGGTCGAATTCAATCGGATTGACATTCTTATTTCGACTTCGGATTAAATCGGATAGGAATCGTTGTTTAAAAATCGGACTCGTTCCAACTGAGCCAAATAAAAATCTTGGTTTGACCTTGGATTAGATCAGATTCAGTCCGATTGGCATTCTTGTTTCAACCTCGGAATAAATTGGATAGGAGTCATCAGTTCGACCCGTACTCATTCGAATATGAATCTTTGGACCAACTTCGGATTAGATCGGAATTAAACTGTTTGGTTTGGATACAAATTCCGGAATTAACTGGATTCAAAAGGGAATTTTTTCTGACTGAAACTTTCACAAGGGTATTGCCAATAGATCAAATAAAAAACATTATAAATGTTAATAATTTTCTGCTTTAAATTAGATTAAAAACTTTTGCTAATTATAATAACCTGAATTCCGTCGTAAAATTTAAAAGATTGTACAAAAGCTTGTTAGATTTCGAGTCGAGTCGAGCTGAGCTCGATCCGGTTCAAGTCGAGTCGAGTCGAGATCGAGTTTTCCAGAAAGCTCGAAACTTTTCGAGTAATCGAATGTCTTGGAGAACTCGAGTATCTTCGAGAACTCGAATATCTTCGAGAACTCGCAACTTTCGAGTACTCGAATGTCTTCGAGAACTCGAAACTTTCGAGTACTCGAATACTTTTGAACTACTGGAAAGTTTCGAGCTTCTCGAAAGTTTTAGGTTCTCTAAACTTCTGAAATTAACCAGAGTTTTTTCAAACCCGATACTAGGAGGTTTTTCGGATTGCTAACAGCGATTTTGACATACAGTCCTAGGGGTTTTTTGTATCAGATAGTAAAAAAGTGGGTGAAACTACGTAAGATAATTTATCTTGACGTTTTGTCCAGGTAGTGTTTCATAAGAAACTTCCTTATTTTACTCGTAGGTTCCCCCAAAATTAATGTATGTATGAATAGATGAATGAATATGTGTATAATTACGAAAGAAGTATTGCATAAAGAAGGTGGCAGTGAAATTAAGCATTTTATTAAATTTTAATACACTTTAATACTAAATTCTTTTCTGACTAAGTAAAATTCTTCACCTGGTGACAAGTTTTCTGTGGTCGGAATATGGTCGTCTGTTAATTTTCCAGGATTGAATTCGGGGATTATATTTTCCAATGTGATAATAGCATCTTTTCGATTCCTTTCATCTATGTAGCGATCTTTGTATCTTGGATCTAATATCATTGCCATTGCGACGGCGCGGCGTCAAACTGTTTGATGTCTTTAATTTTCTAATTTAGCTCCTTTTGTTTTGCTGTAGAAACTTCGCATTTTCCACTGCTTGATGTTCCTTGTTAGACGAACACTATTAAAATAGGCAGGTAAGTGGAAAGCAAAGGGAATTTATCTATCGACAAAACACGTTAAGGATTCAAGTCCGTATTCAGCTGAATTCAGAACTTCAATGTAAATTTTTAACAATTCCCACTCAGATGAAGTTAAGTTCCCAGTTGTACCTGAAAAAATGAATCTTTAACCATTTATGATCCTTTGACTGCAAAATAATTTCTTTTTCTACTAGTTCAATATTCTACTCGGACATCGTCTCAATAAATAATAATTCATATACAGTTTCAGGTGTCGCCGTACCAGGTCACTGCTCTATCTGGAGTGCTATATGCCGGTTTTTGAATTCGGTATCGTTATAGTGCAGTACCAGAAAAATTTGGCACTGTATGTTCCTATTCGAAAATCAATTTACCGAAAACGCGAATGTCTTCACATCTATAATAGGAAAAAAGGCACGCTGTAAATTATAGAAATGTGTAATCATATTATTTTGTTGCTTACCGCCCTTCAAGTGTATAGTAATTTCTTGGAACACTCTTTTTCATTCTTTATCGAAGAGCGTTGGCATCAAGTCAATACAAAGAGAATCTTCTGATGGTATTTCATACCGGGGTTCCGCGAAATGAGTGTAATATTGAAAAGCGGGCTCTTGTACAATTGAGTGTGGTACAAGACCTACTGCCAATAAGAAAAGTAATCCATTTGTCATTTATTTCGCCTAACCATTGTCAGATTTGAACAATTGTAGCGATTTTTCAATGTGAGCTGAAATCTCCTCTCTATACTCTATTGCACATTATGCACGCCCATTCCTCTAATTCTGTCCCCCCATATTTCCAGACTGCATTCGTAATCTCATCTATACCAGGTGCCTTTCTATCTTTCATCATCCCTAATACCTGGACAATTTCCTCCCTTGTAATGTCCACCTCCTCATCTGTTTCCCTACCATCTTTTCCTCCTTTCATAGCTTCCCTCTCCACGCCTCCTAGTAATTCCATAAACTATTTTTTCCATTATACCATCTCAATATCCTGGTTTACTCTTCCCTTCTCACTTTCTTCTTCTTCTGTTTACATTCCTCGTCCCATCCACTTCTATCCCCTCCTTCACTAACTTCTTTTCTGCTTGTGCACTTTAAAACTCTTTTTATTTCTCCTGTCATTATTTTCATTTCCTTGTCTAAATTTCCTTCCCCCATTTTGATATTCCTGACTTTTTCCTTAAACGGTTCTTTACCTTCCATTGACCAATCCCCTCTTCCTGCTTTTTTTTCACTTTTTCTTTCCTTTTAGCCTTATTTTTATTAATCATTTCTCCCTCTAATGTCACTATTATGGGAAAGTGATCCAAATCTATGTAATTCCCTACCTCTAGTTTCTTAAGTACCAACTATCGTTTAGGATAAACTATCCCATTTCCCCTAGGCTCTTTAACAATTTCTTTCCCTCCCGATTTAGTATCTTGTCTTTGGATTTTCTTCCTCGCTCTCCACCCCATTCCCTTCCTCCTCTATCTCCTGTTCTCGCATTCAAATCTTCTCCTATTATAAGCCCAATCTCTTGTTTATTTTCTTCCATCAGTTCTCTCATCTCCTCTGACTTCTCCTGTATATCACCGTTCACATAAACCTCCACTTTCTTCCACCGCTCTCCTCCCATATTTATCTCTTCTACTATCAATCTTTCTTTTTGTTCTTTCATCTCTATTTTATCCTGGTCTGTTATACATTCGCTCCTTACTCCCATCACCATTCCTCCCATTGCTCTGCCTTTTTTATTCTTCCTCTTTCCATTTTGAACCTGCCATTTGTAACCGCTTGGTAATCTTCCCCTTACTCTTTCCCATTCCTTTTCATCTAGCCACGTCTCCATCGTTACTACTATATCCCATTGTGCCAAATTGCTCATGAACTCCCTATTCTTTCTTTCTAAGCCTGCTATACTCCAGTAGCATATCCTCCAATCTTCCCTACTTTCGTTTCTTGTCTCTTTTTGTTTCATACTATTTCTTATTTCTATATCTCCTGTTCCTTTCTCTCCTAGTTTCCCGACACCTCATTTTTTTACAAACTCTCCCCTGTCCTCTTCCGCTATTTTCCTTAACTTATACTGCATCTGCCTTTCTAGCCCATGTCAAATCATCCTCTATTCTCTCTGCGCTTCCATATAATACCCTCTTCTTTGAAATCACTTCCCTGACCCTCTATCACTATGTTTCTTTTTCTTTCTTCTCTTCCTTTCTTTTCTATTTTTTGTTCTATTGTTCTCAGCCTTTTCTTCTCCTTCCTCCAATTTCCTCATTTCTTTCCTAAGTTCGGGCATTTCCCGCCTAATTTCTTTGCTTGTTTCCTCTTTCCTTTTCTCCTGATTTTCTTCATACAGCCCCATTACTTCCGTCATCATTTCGCGCGTTTCTGTAAATCTTTCCTCTTTCATCGGATCTTTAGCCTCAGCTCTGTTTCTTTCTGTCCCCTTATTGTTCTCATCCTTCTCTACAAAACTATGTTTTTCCGGCGTCGATCTGACCATTTTTGGATTTTTCAAGCTTGACCCTATATCATTCTTGTCTTCACTGCTTCTTCTCTTTTCTCTCTTCCTTTTGATGAATGCCTCAATCCCATGAATCCAATTCAAACGATCTCGCCTTTTATCGTTCTCTGTCTCTATCGTCGCGTCTACCAGCCTTGCCTTTCTCCTTCTCTACCCTGCCCTGCTACGACCAACCCGGCCTTCCCACCCTGTCACAAACCTGAAACCCACCTGACCTCGACTTCCACATAAATCTGTCTTGATCCCCAAAAATATCCTCACCCCTTTTGTCAATCTTTCAGTCTCTCAGGGTGGCGTCTCATGATTGCAGAATGGCGTTGCGTTTTTCGTAATGCGTCAAATCACTAGACATTTCAGCCAATGATATTATCCTAGTAATCTAGAGAAACACTTTCATTGGCTGAAATGTCTAGTCATTTAACGCATTCCGCAAAATGCAACGCCATTCTGCATTCATGGGACGCCACCCTCAATCAATCTCCCACAAACGAAACCTTCTACACACATCCACAATCCACTCACCTCATATTCCACCACAATTATCAGAAAAACTCAGCATCAAAAATTCACCGCTACCTCACACTTTCACGCCGGAAACGGAAGTCCTTGAATCGACTTTCAACGCCCTTAGTTCAAATCGAAAGAAAACCGATTCGAATTCAGCAATTCGAAAGTCTTTCGAATAATAAGTAGTCGCGAAAAATTGTCCAGGTATGGTTCCGAAGGAATAACCCCTAAGCGAAGGCGTAACAAACATGCCAAAAGCTGAATGGCACATGGGTTAGGTGTCTCAAACGGTGACTTTGGGATACCAGGCGACCTCTCAGAGTATACAGTCTGATCCTTGCATGCGGGGCTCTACAAGGATGGACGAACCCTCTTTCCTAGTAGCTCGTGGGAACAACAATGACAACACCAAACAAAGTTGTAGTAAGTGCGGTTCAAAACAATCGAACGCGCAGGGCTCCCGACAATGGGTCGGACAACAATGCCGATTACCCTAGAGTTGGAGGAGCCAATCAAGAGGGAGTCAATGCGATGAACCGGCAGAATCTCAATACTTTTGGGTGGGCGGATCGACTCATGGACGACCTGCTGGACTGCTATGATACCAGTATGGCCCCTGAACGAAAAGGTTACATTGCGCGATTGCATGCTCTGTGGAGCAAGAAACACCCAGAGCTCTCGCATTTTTCGCATAAAAGTCTGCGAAACCGTGCCGAGGAACTCCGAAAAAGGGGTTATATAAGCGGAGCGCCTACTCAACCGCAGCCAGAACAAGCCGGCAACAGAGAAAGAGAGGCGACACTGAGACCAACCGCGAACAGGCATCCAATAGAGGAAGAACAATGCTTCAAGACACGGAGAAACATCAACATTCAGGTTTCTCCCAAGCCCAAAGATCTGACTCAACTGGATGATGAGCTTCGTGGAAATTTTTCCGAAAAATCCGACCTCTGGACTATCAATTATGGTGTGTACAATGCAGCAAGAACTTTGGCAGATGCAAATCGTAAAACAAAACCAACGGTTGATCATAAGAACAAAAGACGAATACATAAACTCAGCAGAAAGATAGGCTGGGCAAGACAGTACGCGTCCTGCATTCAGTATGTGATTGACTACATAACATCTGGGAGGACTTTCACTGCCAAGGTTCGACAGTTCGCGCGCGAACTGCGGATCCGTCATCACACACTAAGCAAGTCAAAGCTACTGACCATCAGGCAGCATATTGTTGACAGAATACGAGTACTATCTAACGCTAGGAGAAGTCTAGAGCAGAGAGAGAGGTGGGTCAGAGAAAATCAACAGTTTTTGTCTGACTCATCTCGCCTCTTCCAAGACCGTCCAATTACTGTCGACCATCCGCCCAAACCAGAGGAGGTTGAAGCATTTTGGAGAGAAGTCTACGAAGTCCAACATCCACTTGAAGAAGGCTCAAAGAACCTAAATAGCTTCAAGGATATGTGCAATGCCCTCATAACAGCTGAGGAGGAAAGCCCACCTATCACTACCCAGGAGGTGAAAAACGTATTAAGAGGCATGAACAACTATTCCGCTCCGGGACCAGATGGTATCAAGACCTTTTGGTGGAAGAATTTTCCTTCAACCCACCAGCATCTGGCCTGAATTTTCACCTCATATCTAAAGTCGGAAGAGCCTATTCCGGAGTGGTTGGTGGAAGGGCGAACAGTGCTCCTGCCGAAGACGGGCAACTTAGCTGACCCTAAAAATTACAGGCCAATAACTTGTCTGAACACATTGTATAAGATCTTCACAGCTATCCTTAATGATAGGATTGTTCGGAGAATGGGACCTGTGTGGCGAGAGATGTATGAACAACGTGGCTCAAAGAAAGGCGTAGCAGGATGTCGGGAGAACTTGCTCATCGATAGATGTGTCCGTAAAGACGGAGCATCATATCAGCGACTTCGATCGATGGCCTGGATTGATTACTGGAAAGCTTTCCATTCAACCTCCCATAGACTTATCATATGTATGTTGGAAAGCCTAAAGGTTCATCCACACATCGTGAGGTGCATAGAGAGATTAATGCCGCTTTGGAAAACCAGATTTACTATCTCATCTGGAAAACATCGTGTGATCACTGACAGTATCATCTTTCAGAGAGGTGTGTTTCAGGGCGACAACATAAGCCCTCTCCTCTTTTGCCTCACATTATTGCCAGTATCTCTCGCACTTCGCCATGCCGAAGGATACCTCTGCGGCAAACCTGGAAACCGAAAGCATAAGGTCACTCATGTATTTTACATGGATGATCTTAAGATCTATGATAGAAAACAAGAGAAACTACATCTAGCTCTAAACATTGTCAAAGAGTACACTCAAGACATTGGAATGGAGTTCGGGTTACAGAAATGCGCCAAGGTTAATTTGAAGAAAGAAAAACCTAATGGCATCCCCGAAGATCCTGAGCTCGTTGACGGAAGCGCTTTACGACATCTTTGCGCTGGAGAGACCTATACATACCTGGGCGTGCCACAGAGCCGCATTCAGGACGTGACATCTCTAAAGGATACTCTCCGATGCAGATACAAACGTCTCATCCGACGGATATGGTCTTCCGATCTGTCGACGAGGAATAAAGTATCTGCGACGAACATGCTTGCCGTCCCAATAGTACTCTATCCATTTGGAGTGGTTCCATGGACGAAGGACGAGCTCAGAATCCTCGATATCGGGTCCCGTAAGGCTATGTACATGAACAAAAGCATGCACCTTAAGGCTTCTGTTCCACGACTTTACATCTCACGCCGTCAAGGTGGTCGCGGAAGAAATACCCGCGAAGAAGCCCACGAAATACCTTTTTTTCACAGCTGCACTATAACAAATTTTGTTTTCTTGAAAAGCTACATTTCGAACATTACAGGTTAAATTTTTAGGTTAAAATATCGAAAATTGACTGAGTTATGATTTTTTTCGTAAAAAGTCATTTTTCACGTTTTCGTAAGATTTTTATTTTTGTAACACGCGGCAAAAATTTTTTCGTCGATAAAACCTTATCTACACACTAAAAGGATAGTTAAAGAGTATTCAGTAATTTTTTGGAATTGAAATAACGGCTACTCTCCTTGCAATATGACATTTTCCGACGGGGGTCGCCCACGACCCCACATGGCGCATTGTGTTATTATTACATAGCATGGCGCTTTAAGGGTTAATAACAAAACAAAAGTCGCCAAGCAACCGGAAAGCGAAATAGTGGCACAGAAGTTAGAGAAAATATCACAATTTCCAAAAAGAATTTGTTTACAAAAAAGAATAATATGGCGTTTCTTATCACGAAAGATGGTATTGCAGAAACAACCATTGCAAGGGCACTAATCGGAAGACGATTCATGAGGGTAGAACATATTGTACGAATAAATAAATTTTGCGGAAAAGTCACATACGTTCAAAAAGGGGAAAAACACCTTTTTTGCTTACGATACAAGAATCTTCAGATAAAGGCTCAAGTAGCTCGGAAAACAAACTATGTTTATAGCAATTATAAACCCTAATAAAAAAGAATAATATTACTGCAATCAGCTTTTCTAACGACTGCGAACTTTTTACTATAGCAATTTGGGAACAAATAAAAAAATAAGTAATAAAAACATTTCAAAGCTACGCAATTTCAATCACTCTCTATGACGATACGCTTTACACTCCACCAGCAGAGAAGCGCAAAGACATAATCATCGAATACCACGCTTCTGCAGCACTATTGATCTAATATGATTTCCGATGTAAGAGAAGCCATTAAAGTGGTTGATAAAGTGGCAATGGACATTTACGGACCATTGCCCATTTCTCGTAAAGGCAACAAATATATCCTTACGCTCCAGGATAATTTCTGTAGATATTGTATCTCAGTACCATTAGTAGAATTTACAGCAAGAAGAGTAGCGAGAGCAATTGCCGTTCATCTGATTGGCAGGTTCGGTACCCCACGTGTTTTTCTTTCAGACCAAGGTACAAATTTTACTAGCGTTGTATTAGCAGAATTTTTCAAACTCTTTAAAATTAAACAATTCGTTGCTACAACTTACCACCCTTAATCAAACGGAGCACTCGAACGTAGTCATCATGTCCTAACAGACTACAATAAATTGAACACATCAAGAAAAATTGAAAGCTGGGATAAAATCCTACTCACAGCAATGTTTGCTTATAACACAAGTGTATACGAAGCAACAAAATTCTTCCGCACGAACTTTTATTCGGTAAAACAGCACGCCTACCATCAGGTATGATCAGCAGGCAAAACATTGTGATTCATATCGATTATACGGAAGAGCTATGCAAACATCTTTTAGATAATAGGATTTAAACAGCGATAAACCAAAACAAAGCTAAAAACGCTACCAAGCGCAATTATGATACGAGACTCCGAAAACGAAATTTTAAATTAGGCCAACGGGTTCTAATACAACATGAAAACAAAGCTAGTGAACATGACGATCATTACATTGGTCCCTTTAAAATAATCACCGTTAAAGAAAAAAAACATTATAATACAAAAAAGTCAGAAACAGAAGCGATACACACAGACAAACTAAAAAAATATTATCTTACAGAATCCGGGGATTCGAATTGAACGACGGAGATTTCATAAACCGACATCCATATAGTATTACGAAAATACGTGAGAGTTCAGGACTATTTTGGGAACGAATAAGCGCAGTAAAAACTTATAGCATGATGTGGAAGACGATTTCCTACATTGACCTCCGGTTTCGGCTAGAACAACAAAATGTGCTTTTCTCCAACTTCAACCAGCTAACAGTCTTGGCAAATTTTACCCATATAGTTCAATTAGAATTTAATCAAAACAACGAAAAATGGAACTTCATTACTAAACTCATTTGAAAACTGGCTCAAAATGCAAAAAAACAAAATAAAAAAATAAATAACGATGTCTGGAATATTCAGTTAAATTAAGAATTAGCTTTTCATCTAGCGGCATTCAATAACCAAATATCAGAATTTGAATTTGATACCAAAATGCTCCTAGATACAATCACATTCCCTCGGCAAGGCCATGTGCACCCCAAACTTTTATCAGCTCCACAAATTATGCCCTGCATAGCAAAATTTAAAAAAACATAAACAAACCTCGAAATTCCAGTTCCTCTCTAATTCACGCAATGTGCGACTTAGTAAAACTCTCTGATCTTTCCATTCACTACAAAAACTACAAAATTATTCTTATTTTGAAATTTCCACTTCTGGATTTCGAAACATACGATTTGTTTAGAAGTACTCCACTTTCAGTTAAACAATTAGAAACTCCTTCAGATACAGAAACACATGCTTATATTGTACCAGAATTTGAATATTCATCAATTCAAAAGGATCGATCCCTATATTTCAATTTTAAATACCAAGATCTATCACTATGTAAAACATTACATAACAAATATATTTGTGATAACGTACACCCTTCACATAAAAGAGGGACATCCAACAAATGCGAAATCAATCTAATTACAACGCCAAATTTTTCAAACTTTAAAAACTGTGATATTAGGCCTAAACAACTTAAACACCCTTGTTGGAAAAAATTACAAAGGAAAAATACGGTATTCTCACATTAAAACCCGGTTGTAAAGCAAATACAAAAACTATCACACTTACAGCAACAACCGCGAACAACTCTAGATACGAATTTGAATTTCCAGATAAAAAGTTTAAAGAGATTACAGTATTAAACATAACCGAAATATTTACGTACATTAAACAAGAGGAAGAAAATGTCAATTTTTCAGAAATTATTTCAGAGCTTAAATCAAATGCAGATTTTAGAGATAACAGTCTTACGTTAAATACAGGTCTGACAAATCAGGGTTTACGCATCCGCGAGCTAATTGAAAAAGCCGAGGAAATAGGGAAAGTACGCGGAATGAAAAATCGGATCAACCGTATCGAAACAGGTATTATTTGAACGGGAGCGTTTACATTTTTAGACACTGCATTATGGTTTTTAGTGCATCGTTATGCGCTCGGTAGGATGTTCTGTTTATTCTGCTCTAGACAAATGTCGATGTTTTGTGCGAAAAACTTTAATAGAGATATACAGCACTAGATAAAAAAGGAAGAATCAATCGAAATTGAAGAAATTAATTTTTCACACGAAAACAAAAATCTTACGGATAATGACCAAAATCAAAGAGCGATCAACTGCACTAAGGCGGTAACAAAACAAACTTCTTCTACTCAATCTCAAACGGAAATTCATCAAATTACGTGAAACCAAAGTGAAGGATCTCAATTGAAGAAACCGTATTATAAATCTTGTTTAAAACTCGATTCACTTTTCTACCAAAATACTACTATCTGCCAAATACTGGTATACCCATGTAAGACAAGAGTATTGTCCTTTCTATGCAGGGTGTCCAAAAAGTCCCGGGACAGCTGAATATTTCCTCAGGTAAGATATTTTGCAGGGCGGTCAAGGTCATTCTTGAAGGAACTTTCAACAAGGAATTCAATGGTGACCTTCATTTTGATCTTGACCATGACCTTCACGGTAATTTCAAAGTCAAATTGATTTTTTTAAATGGGAACCTCTATTTTTGACATCGGGAACTGAGAGAGCGGAAAATTTTACGTCCAGATATTTTTATTATGTGAGAAGTTTTAGGCTCCGGAAGCTACGATCATGGTTCTTTAAAATCAACCAATCCCGACGCAACTGGAACGTGTACGTCATCCGCTTCTGCTCCTTCTGTCCTAGAAGGTAAGCAAGAGCGGGAAATTTACGCGAGAAAACATCGGGCAACACTGTTCCTTGGAGTCAGGTCTCTAGCCGCGTATGATCTTACGCGGCAGACGGGACAGTTGGAGATGAAGTTTCACCTCTGGATACTTTTTTAGAGCTACCAATCTTTGTAGAATGTTATGAGGAACAGTGTTGATGGACCAGATGAAGTGATTCCAGAAGAACAGCCTTTTGCATCCGGTTCGCGATGGAATGAGCCTGACGCTGGCAAGCCGGAATCTTGTTGAGTTGGCTAATAAATGAAGCTTTCATACCTCCAAGACAGCCGATTATGAGAACTACAAGATGGACTTTGAAGCTTTGGTACAGCCTCCTCAGCTCGAAAAGAAGTGCTTGATATTTCGCCCGTTTTTCTTCCTCCTTTGCCGTGATATTACCATCGGCTGGTGCCGAGAATTCAATCACGTAAATGATCTTGTTCTTCAGATCTTGGAGGACAATATCAGGCTTCGTAGCACTGATACGTTGAGTGGTCGAGAATGAGAAATTCCAGTAGATCTTACACTGATCATTCTCCACAATGGACTCGAGTTCCCCCTGGGCGTATGGCAAGACGGGCAATAGATCAACATCATAGAAGTGCCTCAGATGGTAATATAACACTTTTAGAGCCGCATTGTGTCTCTCTATGTACCCGTATCGTGCATATTTTGAGCATCCACTGAGAACATGTCCAAGTGTTTCTGGCTCTTGCTTGCACGCTCGGCAGTTGGTATCGCCTACAGGTATATTCATTATGCGCTCGCGGTAAACTAAGGTGTCTATAACGCCATCTTCACAGGCAAAAAGAAATCCCTCAGTCTCCGATTTTAATCTAGCAGACTTGAGAAACATGTTGGACAGACCCATCGAGAGCTCTTCTCTACGTATAATGCCGTAGAATTTACCATGAAGGGGCTTGTCAGCATGTTCTCTTAGTAGAAGCGTATGTTCTGCTTCCTGTACACGACTTTTGAGCACCAAAGGTGTTAGTGATGTTAGGCCATGTGTAGTGTCGCTGGAATCAAATGGGAGGTCAAGCTCCTCTGCGGCCCTATCTGCGGCACGATATAGAAACGCCGCAGCATTGACGACTTCATGTTGATGTACTAGTCGCATAAGAAAATCTGTGCTGTTCAGAACTGAGCAGGCTGTAGCCAGAACCGTTCTGCGATGAAGACACTCTAAGCTCAGCAAGCCTCTACCCCCTTTATCTCGAGGGAGGTATATTCGAGGTACGGTGATGACTTCGATGGATTGTCATCATCTTGCGTGTGCTTCGGTCAAGTTGCTTCAACTCATCGACGTTCCATTTTACTGCGCCAAACGTGTAGATCAGTATAGGAACGGCCAGCATATTGGTCGCCTGGATCTTATTCTTTCCAGATAATTCGGAAGCCCAAATTTTTCTGAGAATTTGGCGATACCTTTTTCCAAGGGCCGTTTTTAACGCAAGCACATCATGGGTTTCCGCTTGCGGTATTCCAAGATATGTATATGTTTCTCCAATACAAAGATGTTGAATGGTATTTCCGCCGATGAGTTGAACATCCTGATCGTGACCCGATGATGTAGTTTCTAGTCTTCCTTGGTGTAGGTGGACGCAGGCACACTTGTCCAGTCCGAAGCTCATGCCAATCGCTTTAGAGTACCTATTTACCGCCTCCACAAGGATGTTAAGGTCCTCTTTCGAGGAAGCAAAGAGTTTAAGGTCGTCCATGTATAAAAGGTGGTGGATCTTATATTCTCTCTTGTTCGGCGGGCCACATAGGTATCCAGAGCTTTTGCCTCGGAGCACAATAGATAGAGGCAAGAGGGAGATGCAGAAAAGTATCGGACTTAGAGAGTCTCCTTGGAAGACTCCCCTCTTATATGTGATATAGCTTGTAGTCACTTGGCTTTTGTCAGATGTTATGACAAATCTTGTCCGCCACAAGAGCATAAGCTCTTTTATGCATCTCCCTATTTTTGGATGTACCTCCCTGCATTCAATGAGCTTAAGAAGTAGCTCATGGTTCGTGTTATCGAATGCCTTACGGTAGTCAATCCAAGCCATGGACAGATTGCGTCGATACCTGCCAGACCTCTCTTGCATCCACGTGGTTCAACTATTGCACTCCATACCGGCTCGATAGATGTTAATATCCTCTCTTTGAGGATGCCAGTGAATAGCTTGTAGCTGGTGTTTAAACAAGCTATGGGCCTGTAGTTCTTTGGACTTGACAAATCTCCGGTCTTAGGAATCAATACCGTGCGTCCTTCCATTAGCCACTGCGGGACGGGTTGTTCTCCGTTTAAGAAAGTAGTAAATATACGAGCTAGATGTTGGTGCGTAGAAGTAAACTTCTTCCACCAAAAGTTGTTGATTTTATCTGGCCCTGGCGCTGAAAAGTTCTTAGTTCTAGCGATAACTTTCTTCACTTCTTCAGCAGTAATTAGTGGACACTCTTCCTCTGGACCTTGTAACCTTTGCCTTTGGCAAAAGTTACGAAAGAGTGATATATCTGAAGCTTCTTCATTTAGCTGATAAGTATCTCCATATACTTGTTCCCAGAAGACTTGAATCTCTTCTCGACTAGGCGGATTTTTAACGGCACGTGACGTTTTATTGAACAGACGGGAAGGATGAGTAGAAAAGGTGGAATTTTCCTGAATCCACTTTACTCGCCGTTCAAGGCGCTGTTTCGCTGTTGAAAGAGATCTTATTTTTTGCCTCCAGTGCTGCTTGATGGTCAACAGTTTACACTTGTTCAGCGTGTGATTTGCTTTCCGCAAGTTTCGAGCAAGTGCCCTAACTTTTGGAGTGAATTTTTCATTTAATGTTATGTAGCTAATCACGCACTGAATATTTGATGCATGCCGTCTCGCCGTTTCAATTTTGAATTGAAGCTGAGCAATACGCTCGCGAGTCTTACTCAGACGTACTGAAGTTTCGTTACTTCTACTGTCGCTAAGCAAGGACACCGCCTTCTCGTAAACAACGCAGTTCTGAAGTTCTGATTCCAGAGATTAACATCTTCGGGGAGCAAATCGGGGAGAGCAGTATTAGCTTCAGCTAATTTGTCCATCCTGAGAAAGACTTTTTGGTGGATAGATCTCCTATTTCTCATGTTAGCATAATCGGCTATCTGTAAAGGTGTTCTTGCTGAAACGGGTGGAATGTTCGATGGAGGATGTTGCTCTTCTTCTTGTTGATAAAGAGCTTCATATCCGTTTTTTCGCAAAAAGGATACCTGATCTCTTAAATACTGAGGCGTTTGATGAGCATATTCCGGGTGCATATTGACCCAACGGTCATGTAACCTCTGCATGAATCCTCTTCGCGCCGGTGAGCTTCTTTGCCAACAGGTAAGGATGTCTCTCCTGAGTTGGTCTGACCATTTAAATCGATGTTCTCGCGTTTGTCCGGGGCCATTGCCTGGTCGTCGCCTCGGTTCAGTCCTATTGTTATTATTATTATACCATTAAGCTATTTCCCTTTCGGGGTAGGCGTGACTTGCTCGGTTGGAAAGTAGTATTGGGTATATGGGTGTATTGGTATAGAGTATATAAGTACGAGTTAGATAGGTATATAGGTGTAAAGTAGATAGATATATAGGTGTTAGGTATATATGTTTTAGATTGATCTGGGATTCTCGTGTCATTTATGCAAATGACACGTTTATTCCGCAACACTGCTCCGACCCAGGTTGTTGATCAATCTCTCTAGCGATCACCCCAAGTGAAGAGCCTCACAAAATTGTTATGTATGGTTCCCCACTTGGGCCCATTAGAATCCAAGGTCTTTGTTTCAGGCTTCATTCATTCTATTGTCACTCATTTTACAAACTATTTGTCGCCACACTTTTCTGTCCTGGCATACTACTCTAGCTTCCTTCACGTCCATGCATTTTTTCATGCAAGCTCTTGTGTTTCTATGGCTTCTTACATCTCTTCAGATTAATGGCTCATTTACCGATTCTAACCATTCTTTCGGCGGTCTACCTCTAGGCATTCTGCCATTTACTTTACCTTTGTACACTTGTTTGGTCAGTCGCTCATCTTTCATTCTTTCAAGATGACCGAACCATCTTAACTGATTTCTTTCCCATGTGTCAACTATTGTCTCTTTTGCACCACATTCTTTGAGGATTGTCTCGTTTCGGACTTTATCCATCAGTGTTTTCCCGCATATTATGCGCAGAGGTCTCATGCCTATTGCGTTAATTTTACTTCTGTCCTTTTCTTGACATGTCCATGATTCGCTACCGTATAGTACAGTCGGTACGAATATAGAATTATGTATGGCCATTTTAGCTTTTTTTGATATGTTTTTATTTGTTAGGATGGACCCTGCTCTACCGATAACCTGCTTACACTTATTTATGCGCCTATCTAACTCCCCATCTATTCTTCCGTCGCTAGTAAATAGACTACCTAGGTATACGTACTTGTCAACTTGTTCTAATCTCTCATCATTTAGGACAATGTTGCACATTGTTTTTTTACTCTTTCCCTCAAAAACCATGATTTTTGTTTATTTACGTTAATTTTGAGTCCCATGTCCTTCATGCTTGTATGAAGTTTATTCAACATTCTTTGCAAGTCCTCGACTGATTCTGCCATAACAATCTTGTGATCTGCGAAAGCTAACCCACGTACCTTAACTGTTTGGAGATCTACACCTTCTTCGTCGAAGAGTGCAGTTCTTAGACACTTATCCATGAATATGATAAATAGCCACGAGGACATAAGGCATCCTTGTTTCACGCCTTGCGTAATATCAAACCAGTCAGTCAGTTTCCCGTTTACCCTTATGCTCGCTTTACTACCTGTATATATTGTCTTTATTGCTTGCAGGAGCCCTCCATTTGCTCGGTACTCTTTAAGAACTTCCCAAAGCTTACTTCTATTTACCGCGTCAAATGCTTTTTCTAGGTCAATAAATGCACAGAAAACTTTCTTTCCTACTCTCAAGCTTTTTTCTGTGATCTGTCTTAGGCTAAATATCTGATCTGTACATGATCTTCCTGGCATAAATCCACTTTCGTCTTCCTATATTTTTTCTTCTGTGATTTCCATTGCCCTACGAATAAGTATTTTTGAGTATATTTTACTTACGGTACTTAGTAGGCTGATACCTCTGTAATTGCTGCAGTTGCTTTTGTCGCCCTTTCTTTTGTATATTGGTACGATAATCGCTTTTCTCCAATCGTCTGGGACTTTTCCTGTCTCGATACACAAATTTATCAATTCGCACAACCTGTGAGGCATGTACTCGCCACCGTATTTAAGCATTTCAGCGCTAATACTGTCTGCACCAGCAGCCTTACCGTTTTTCAAGTTCTTTATTATGTCTCTGACCTCAGTGACACAGACTTTTTCAATTGGGTTTTCTAATGCATTATGTTCTATGACCTTGACAAATCGAAAATTTGACCTGGAAAGGTCAGGGCAAGGTCAAACAACGTACAGCAGGATGACTCGACCAGCATGCATTTATGAAGGAAATGTTCAACGCAAGAGTTGTAGCATTTTATACTTCCGATCGATTGGTGACATTGACCTTGTCTATGACCAGAACCTTCACCAGGACCTTTTCTTCAAAAATGCATGCCAGTCGAGTCATCCTGCTGCACGTTTTTTGACCTTGCCCTGACCTTTCCAGGTCAAATTTTCGATTTGTCAAGGTCATATCTGGACGTCAAATTTGCCGCTCTCTCAGTTCCCGTGGTCAAAAATAGAGGTTCCAATTTAAAAAAATCAATTTGACCTTGAAATGACCGTGAAGGCTATGGTCAAGATCAAAATAAAGGTCACCATTGAATTCCTTGTTGAAAGTTCCTTCAAGAATGACCTTGACCGCCCTGAAAAATATCTTACCTGAGGAAATATTCAGCCATCCCGGGACTTTTTGGACACCCTGTATAACTATGTATATGCTTAAAAGAAAACATCACATTTTAATGTATACCTGAATAATTAATCAATTTTGTAAACTTAGACTACACAGCATTGCATTACAATGTAACACCTCGGGGAGATGTCACGTCATGTGACTTTGAATATTTATATTTGGCTGAATCCGCTCGCAACGAGCGTGAGAACGGATGCTGCTGTCAGCAAAAATGATAAGATTAGGATTACCACCATGGGCCGTCGCACGGTCAAGGATTGCGCGGCGATTGTCACCGCGGAGTAACATCTTTAAAGCCTGCCTCGGCGATTAGGCACCTTTCTCGAGGCAGTATATTTTTACCTTCAAGAGAGAACGGGTCGAGTTAGAATGAGAGATAGGGACGATTAAAAGCTAAACTTAATAAACGAGGATACAAGGAAAATTCAAAGGTATATGTTCTTCTAATCCCACACTATTATATCATAATCTAACAGGCTAGTTGAGAAAATAATTTGGAGACTTGATGAACTTAGAATTTCGAAATAAGTTTGCAGAGGGTCCGATTCGAAACATCAGAATTGGAAACTTGGTACATCTACTACGCTTGAAATGTATTGCTTGACGACTTGATAAATTTATGGCTTATAACAAAAAGTAAAAACTCGCCCGTTTTGAATTTTCAGCATTGTAAATGGGGAAAATCTGGCAATATATAAGTTGGTAGTTTGTCGACTTGATAAACTTAGAATTCATTAATAAATCTGCAGAGGGCCTACCTTAAAAATATTTCAGAATCGGAAATTTGGTAGCTTTGATATTTATTGCTTGGCCACTTGGTAAATTTATGGTTGATATAAAAAAGTGAAAACATGCGAGTTTTAACATTTCAGAATTTTAAATGTGGAAAAATTTGGTGATATCAAAATTTGTAGTTTGACTACTTGATGAACTTAGAATTTGTAAATAAATTTTCAGAGAGACCAGGTATGAAATATCAGAATTGGAAAGTTGTCACACATGATATTCTTGAAATTTATTGTTGAGCGAAATGAGTTGCTATCTATTTCGAAGCTTAATAACATTTTCAAACCACCAAAATGTAAAAAAGTTTGGGATTTCACACGATCATAAGTATTTTTATACTTTTTTTTAGATTATTAATTCACACGCTTGCTTGGAATGTACACATTTAACACTCTCTTAAACATGCAAGGTAGAAAATTTCAACAACACAAAAATCGTATAAAAGTAATTTACATGCCTTCAACATTATCGCCTAGTAAACCGTTTTGAAATCAGCAGCGTAGAACACAAAATATTTCACCTCACGCGAGTCGAATCAGGCCCTATCAACTCAATCGTAGAAATATGAAGAGGAAGAACAGCGCCAAAAGTTGGCCGCACCTTGAACTAAAAGTATCAATGTCAGTGAGTGTGTGCCATATATGCATTGTATATATATGAGCAATTTTAAAATTGAATATATTTATCAAATTGGATAAACAAAGTGAAAAACATGTGTGAAGGTATATATAAAGTATAATAAATTACTTTTAATATATTCTTACACATTTGTCACTTTACTTATCCATTTTATTGATCATTATATTTAATTTTAAGATTCAAGCTGTCTTCACATTTCATATATACATAATTAATAAACAGTCGCGGACAACTCTCCAGGGATGGTCCCGAAGGAATAACCCCTAAGCCGAGGCGTAACAACCGTACCGAAAGCTGAACGACACCTGGGTCAGGTGTCTTAAACGGTGACTCTGGGATACCGAGCGACCTCTCAGAGTATGCAGCCTTATCCTTGCACGCAGGGCTCTACAAGGATGGAGGAACCATTTCCGTAGCTGCTCGTGGGAACAACAATGACACCACCTAACCATCAAAAAGTTGTAGATGTGGTTCAAAACGATAGAACGCATAGAACACCCGACAATGGGTCGTCAGGCAGTGCCGATCACCCTAGAGTACGGGGTGCGGACAATAATGTAGATGAAAACACGACGACGAACCGGCGAATCGCCCATATTGAGTGCACGAATCAAGTCAAGGATGACTTGCTAGACTGCTACGATCAATTGCTCAGTTTATGGTGCTGCGAGACCTTTGGCTGATTCAAATCGAAGGCTAAAACCGAAGATGGATCAAAAGACCAAAAGACGCTTGCATCAACTGAATAAGAAGATTGGATGGGCAAGACAGAATGCGTCCCGTGTTCAGTGTGTGATTGACTACATAAAATCTGGTAGACCATTCACGGAAAGGGTTCGGCAGTTCGCCCAAGAACTGAGGATCTACAACCACACACTGATCAAGTTAAAGCTGCTCACAATCAGGCAGCATATTGTTGACAAAATACGGGTGTTATCTGATGCATGAAGGAGAATACAGAAGAGGGAGAGATGAATCAGGGAGAATCAACAGTTTATCGCTGACACTTCGCGCCTCTTCAGCAATCTCTCTGTTTCTGTCAAAAATCCACCCAAGCCCAACATCTGAGGAGGAATGACCATCAATCACTGCCGAAAAGGTGAAAAAAGCACTCAAGGGCACAAAGAACTTTTCCGCTGTAGGACCAGATGGTATCAAGAACTTCTGGTGGAAGAAGTTTACTTCTACACACCAACATCTGGCCCGCATATTCACCTCTTATTTAAAGTCAGAAACGCCCATTCCGCAGTGGCTGGTGTTAGGGCGCACTATACTCCTACAAAAAAAAAATGCAACTTGTCCAACCCAGAGAATTGCAGGCCAATAACTTTTTGAACACACTGTATACAATCTTTAAAGCTGTCCTAAACGAGAGGATTGTTCGAAGAATTTAGCCTGTGGGGACAGAGATGTACGAATAACTTGGCTCGGAAAAAGGTGTAAGTCAATTGTCCAAATTGAGAAGTTCCAAATTTTCCGCAAGTATGATTTTCGGACAGCAGCCTCCGTTGCACACTCAAGGCCAGACATCGTTCTACAAGACTTCGACAAACGAACTATATTCGTGATCGAATTCTCAGCTCCAGCCGACTACAACATCACTGCCAAGGAGAAGGAAAAAGAGGAGAGGCATGAACACCTTAAGGCTCTTGTAGGGGGTAATCTAACCTACAAAACTCACCTCAAAATATTGATTTCGAATGCTGGCGCACCGAAAGGATGTCAGGGGGAAATTTTTTCCCCACAGGAAGCACATATCCCTATTTGAGGGGGAAAGTCCCTCCGAAATGTCAACACTCGCGATAAATATTACAAAATTAACAAAATAACACAGTTTTCAAACACCGAAAAAAAGTACACAGAAACAGTACAATCAGCGCCGCGTGGTATCTCGATCGATCACTAAATCTATTTAAAAGGACTTCTGGCGCCATATTCAAAATAGGAAAAGCATTGAAACATATGTAGGAGTAATAATTCTTAATAAGTTATAATATATTATTTAAAAAACATAACAGATAAATATTATTTTAAAAAAATATAAGAAAAAAAAGAAGGAAAAATATATTCAACGCAAAATACTGACTGATAAAATAGATAAATTAAACTTTCCACATTTTCTTCTAATTCTGAGTTGATCTTATAACATTCCCTTCACACCACCCACTCAGAAGAAATAATTTACATATAGCTAAAGAAGATTTGGTAAAGATTTTCCAAATTTGTATACCATTAAGCCATTTCCCTTTCAGGGTAGGCGTGACACTACCCGATTCGGGTAGTGTTTCTAGGTGGATAGTTTTCTTGTAGTTATAAATAACTACAAGTGTGGGCTCACCACACCCACGATGTGCCAACAGCACTCAGTATTCTTGAATGGTCACCCATCCAAGTACTAACCGCGTCCAACGCTGCTTAACTTCAGTGATTTTATGATTTTTTCAGAGGAACCTTAGGCTATATAACGTACACCTAACACCCCATCAAACCCACCCACGCAATAGAACTCAACTCTAGAAAGCTGGAAAGACACGGTGAATAGTTTCCGATCTTAGTCTATGGGATATAATAATTTCTCTAAAAAATCAAAGTTATAGCGACTTTGATTTTTTAAAAAGGTCCTTGGGTTCTGGATTATCATTATAACATCCCCAAAAGTCCATACACCCACAAGACATAAATTACATATAGCTGTCGATTTTTTGGTAAAGATTTTCCAAACTTGTAATTAGCAAAAAAAAGTTACTTCCACAAAATGCAAAGTTATTGTGTTAATGATTTTTTCAGAGAAACCTTAGGCTATATAATGTACCCCTAACACTCCATCAAACCCACCCATGTATTAGAAATCAATTCTAGTAAGCTGGAAAGACTTGGTAAATATATTGCTGTATTATTCTTTGACGAAAAAATAACATTTTTAGAAAAAGTCGAAGTCGTTGTTTCTATGATTTTTTTATGTGATCCTCGGTCAATAGATTGTTATCAGAACACCCATACAAACCCACTCTCGCATTAGAAATAAATTCTAGAAAACTGGAAAGACTGTCAATATTTTGTTTACGGTGGCCATTGAGCACCATGAAAACGATTGGAAATTTGTCGTTTTTCACATTATTCTAAATCAGACTTGAGCCTTTGGATTCCAACTCGAATTCTGGTTTAGAAAGAAGCCATAAGAGTCAGAATGTCTTTGGAATAAATAATAAAAAACTTGGCTCGAAAACTGATACTCAAGAATAATGTGAAAAAGTTCAGTTTCAAATCGTTTTCATAGTGCTCAGCGGCCACTATCAAGTCTTATCGACTTGAGCCTTTTGATTCCAACTCGAATTCAGATTTAGAAAGAAGCCATAAGAGTCAGAATGTCTTTGGAATAAAGAATAAAGAACTTGGCTCGAAAACTGGTTCTCAAGAATAATGTGAAAAAAGACCAGTTTCAAATCGTTTTCATAGTGCTCAACGGCCAGTATGAAGTCTGATCGACTTGAGCCTTTGGATTCAAACTCGAATTCAGGTTTAGAAAGAAGCTAAAAGAGTCAGAATGTCTTTGGAATAAAGAATAAATAACTTGGCTCGAAAACTGGTTCTCAAGAATAATGTAAAAAAAGACCAGTTTCAAATCGTTTTCATAGTGCTCAACGGCCAGTATGAAGTATGATCGACTAGAGCCTTTGGATTCCAACTCCAATTCAGGTTTAGAAAGAAGCCATAAGAGTCAGAATGTCTTTGGAATAAATAATAAAAAACTTGGCTGGAAAACTGGTTCTCAAGAATAATGTGAAAAACGACAAATTTCCAATCGTTTTCATGGTGCTCAATGGCCACCATAAAAAAATATTGACAGTCTTTCCAGGTTTCTAGAATTTATTTCTAATGCGAGAGTGGGTTTGTATGGGTGTTCTGATAACAATCTATTGACTGAGGATCACATCAAAAAATCATAGAAACAACGACTTCGACTTTTTCTAAAAATGTTATTTTTTCGTCAAGGAATAATACAGCAATATATTTACCAAGTCTTTACAGCTTACTAGAATTGATTTCTAATACGTGGGTGGGTTTGATGGAGTGTTAGGGGTACATTATATAGCCTAAGGTTTCTCTGAACAAATCATTAACACAATAACTTTGCATTTTGTGGAAGTAACTTTTTTTTGCTAATTACAAGTTTGGAAAATCTTTACCAAATCTTGACAGCTATATTTAATTTATGTCTTGTGGGTGGATGGACTTTTGGGGATGTTATAATGATAATCCAGAACCCAAGGACCTTTTTAAAAAATCAAAGTCGCTATAACTTTGATTTTTTAGAGAAATGATTATATTCCCATAGACTAAGATCGGAAACTATTCACCGGGTCTTTCCAGCTTTCTGGAGTTGAGTTCTATTGCGTGGGTGGGTTTGATGGGGTGTTAGTTGTAGATGATAGAGCCTAAGGTTCCTCTGAAAAAATCATAAACACAATAACATTGCATTTTGTGGAAAATGCTTATTTTATATAGTTATATATATAGTTTGGATCTTAAAATTGAATATAATGATGAATAAAATGGATAAGTAAAGTAAAAAAAATTGTGTAAAAATATATCAAAAGTAATTTATTATACTTTATATATATATATATATATATATCTTTAGAAATGTTTTTCACTTTGTTCATCAAATTTATTGATGAATATATTCAATTTTAGAATTTCTCACATATATGCAATACACATATGGCACACACACGCTGATATTGATACTTTCAGTTCAAGTTGCAGCCAACTTTTGGCGCTGTGCTTCTTCATATCTCTACCATTGAGTTGATGGGGCCTAGATCGACTCGCGTGAAGTGAAATCTTTTTTGTTCTGCGCTACCGATTTCAAAAAGATTTAATAGGCGATAATGTTGAAGATATATAAATTACTTTTATACTATTTTTTTGTTGTTGAAATTTTCTACATTACATGTTGAAAAGAGTGTCGAATATGTACATTCCAATCAAGCATGTTGGGGGGGGGGGGGGTGACACGAAAGGACCCCGCACACATCTATGGAGAATATGGTCCGGGTCTAATTGGCTGAAACTGTGGTATAATGTAGTTTATAATATCCTGATAAAATAAAGTCCTTAGACACGGTGTCGAAAAAACGCCGGATTTCGAGATAGGAGGGACCAAATGTCACTTTACATGGACGCGAGAGGAGTTCCAGGGACCCTTGAAGAGTGTTTGGCACCTCGCTCAGGGATCATGCCGAACTCACTGTCCCTTTGATATTTGGTAGCTTAGGGCCACCTAATCGATAATATCCATGTCTGACGGAAGAAAGATGGATTGATTTTCGTTGGTGTTCCATCAAAGTTCGGTTTTCGAGAGTGATAGAGAAGATCTAGCGACACTCGAAAACTGTGTGGCGACACTCCAGAACTGTGTCGCGCCAGAACTGTATCGTCGAACACTCTGTCCATCCAGTGAAGGTAAGATCAGTGTATAATCCGGGTAATCAAGAAAATATCAACACGACATCAGTGCACTATCCTGCCGATCAAGGCAATATCGGAGTATTATCCAGCCAGTTAAGGCAAGATTGAGGAATGATCAGGTTAGTAATAACAATATTCTGGTACTTTCCAGCCATTCAAGGCAAGATTATGATGCGATCCAGTCAATGAAGGCAATATCGAGAAGTGTTTCAACCAGTTATAGCAACGTTAGTGTATGGTTTGGCCTATCAAGGCAATATCGGGAGTTATCCAGCCACTTAAGTCAATATTGGATGACGGTCTGGTCAGTCAAGACAACAATGAGAATTAGTTTTCTCAAACAAGACAAGTTTTGGCACAATATTCTACGGTTCCCTGTGACCCGCATCAGTAATATTATCAATCATAGATCTGCTTGGGTACTTCACTGCTGGCTGATGGCACGCGTATCCTAAATATCATAATATGCTTGCTACATATGCGCCTGAGCCGACTGTCCTGGCCCCTTTTTTTGCAAGTGCTCTGGCCTGAACGACGTTGGTTTCACGTGATTTTCGTAACATTATTTGGGCTAAGTCTACGGTCGCTTCAGCCATTTGTATGCAAGAACGATGCTTCTCCGGTGTTGAATGTGTACATTCCAAGCAGGGGGTGGGGGGGGGGGGGGGGACACTCCTTTGTTTACGAAGTGAGAGAGGTGACATTTTATGGCATGGCAGCGTCATTATTTCGAGAGTCAGAAAAGTAGGGCCCATGAATATCCAAAATATAGCCGCCTGGAGCTACACTAAGGCTGGCTTAATTAAGTGGCTGCATTTATTAACGCAGTATGTTTGCCTGAGTGCTCTGATATTGCTGGGTTTATGCATTGTGTACATTAATTCCATCTATATAGGCAATCACTTTTGATCGGTTCCATGTCTCTGGATATACTGCCCGGGTAAAAAAATGTTGGTATGGGATTGATCTAGGAAAACATCTGTGAAATCGTATGGGAGTGATCTCTCAGATAGTATAGTAAGAGTATGGCATTTGAGACGATCCCATACTTCATGTATGTTTGAATGAAGTATAGTGGATGTATATCTCAAATATAGCTAAAGTATAACAATGTATAGTTGAAGTATAGGGGAACTATTTTGAAAGTATATCTGAGAAGTATAGCTGCAGTATAACTGAAATATAGATAAAGTATAGCTAATGTTCAGTCAAAGTATGGCTGAAGTATATATTTTAAGTATAGCTCAAGTATGTAGATTATGTCTAAAGGATAGGAAAAGTATGGCTATAGTAGGTATAGCCGTATCATTGCTGATGGGAGATAATCAGTTATCTGAAATACATGAAAATAGAGATCCAGAAGCATGATTTTCACAAGGTCAAAGAATATTGTTTTTAAATTCTAAAATAAGTGAAATGTAAATAAGTAAAATGTTAATTGTGACATGAATTATTTAACTTTATGAAATTTAACACTAAACATTTCACCTAAGTAACAATTTTATCAAACCTTTTTATGCTACCAATATTATATTTAGGAATCAAAGATTCTGGATCTCTTACCAATATATATATGACATAAGAGTCATATAAGTAGTCCATTGTATATCCATTGCATATTGTATATCCTCACGAATAATATTCAAAACATATTTGCCTCACGAAATCACTTGAACCGCGAACTTTTCACATTTTTGGACGAGCTGTCATTTATGATTCATTCTGTTTTATCACGTTGCTAGGGTATCTTGAAGAACAAATGAGTGCAATTCTATGTCCGATACTTTTGCCATACTTAAGTATAAATGAAGTATAATCTGTACTTCAGCTATACTTAAGTATATATGAAGTATATCCCATACTTCAGCTATACTTAAGTATATATGAAGTATATCCCATATTTCAGCTATACTTAAGTATAAATGAAGTATATCCCATACTTCAGCTATACTTAAGTATAGATGAAGTATATCCCATACTTCAGCTATACTTCAGCTATACTTTAGCTATACATTAACCATACTTCAGCTTTACTTTATATATACTTTATCTATACTATTTCAATATACTTGAAGTATGGGATCGTGTCATTGACCATACATTTTATATACTTTGGAAAGTCAATGATTGATCACTTCCATACTTCTGATTTTTACTCGGGTGCTCCCGTTTTATTGCCGTTAACCCTATGTTGTTGGAAACAAAACGTGTTATCAAAGATCTTCTCACAATAGAAATAATGAGACTCAGATTTTGCCTACTAACGTATACAAAAATAACTTTTCAAAAGTCATCACTCAGCCCTTGGCGAAGCTTACATAAAGACATCATCAAATCCTTTTTACTAATACGGCAATATACCCATCGATCTTGTACAGCATCACGTACAGCATCGCAATACGTATATAAATCTCTGAATTGCTAGCGTGTTATGGGACTGATTGAATTGAATTCTTCCTTAAAAATTAACCCGACTCAATCCGGTTCAATCCGAACTCCAAAACAAACCAATTCAAACCAAAGAATGAATCCGAGTTCGGATTGAATTGGATTCATTCGAATTGAAAATCGTTTTAGGTCAATCCGAGTTCAGATTCATTCGGATTGAAAATTTGGTTCGGATTTATTTGGATTGGAAGTTCGGATTGAACCGGATTGAGTCGGATTGATTTTTGACCGATTTGGATCAAACGAAATGTAGAAATTTTTTCAGATTCTTCCGAATTAACTCGGTTTGGTCCAGATACAGATTCCGAAATGATTTCGAATTGGCTAGGAAATAATTCCTATCCGATACTTTCGCCAGGGTTATTAATTCGTTTGAATGAGTAATTATGCCCTTGGTGATATTACTTCAAATTCAGTTTGTGTTACCATGATCCGAAAAACACTAATTAATTTCACGGAAGGTAAAGTACCCGCAGAAACCCTCGCAATGTTTTGACAACACAGTTAATAGGACCTGATTAATTAGTTTGAATAAGAACGTATGGACTTGGTAATGTTTAATCAAATTCAGATTGTGTTAGCCTCATCCAGAAACTACCAAATAATTTTTTTCTTCAGTAGTTAGACTACCCTCAGACACACTTCTTACACTTTAGTCTTGAAGATCTGGTTGATAGGATCTGTTTAATTAGATTGATTAAGTACGTGAAAAGCGACCTACGATGCAACACAGATAATAAACTATCCATCTCTCAACCTTCAGTTCTAGATATTATCGATCAGGGGGCCCTAAAATAAAAAATATCAAAGACACAGAGAGTTCGGCATGGCCCCTGAGCATGGTACCAAACAGTCCTCGAGAGTCGGTGCAACTATTCTCATCTGCATGAAAAGCGACATACGATGCAGCACCGACGAAAAAGTATCCTTTTCTCGACCTTGAGACATGAATATTATTGGTCGGGGGGTCCCAAACTACAAAATATCAATGGGGATAGAGTCCATGAAATGTGACATTTGGTTCCTCCTATCTCAAAGCCTGGCGTTTTTTCGATCAAGTGTCTAAGGACTTTATTTGATCAGGATATTATAAACTACATTATACCACAGTTTCAGCCAATTTGAACAAGACCATATTTTCCGTAGATGTGTGCGGGGTCCTCTTGATTTACCCGTAGATGGGCAACTAAGAGGGTACAAACGAAAATATTAGATCCACAAAGAGCGCAAAGGACGTACAAACGTGAGCAAATAGAAAAATGTAAAAATTCGAACTTTGAGGGTGTCCACGAATGTTTAACAATATCAAAACTTTGTAAAACTGTGAACTAGGTTTAGGCAATTCATTCTCAATAATGTTCATGTATGGTATCAAAAAGGAGGTGAGACAAATAAGTTGATGCATAAGTTAAAACCAACTAATAATGCTCCATTCAGAGCAATCTTTATTAAAAAAAATAAGTACTGGTATATTAATAATTACTTAGCCCGTCTTGATTCACGAAAAGAAGAATCAAGCTCTTCCGTGTTCGCTTGTGCGACGACGACTGAGGTGTTGAACGACACACTCACACACAGTCAGCAAGCCTACATGCCAAAACACAATACGCTGCGAATACTATAAATCATATGAAAGAGAAATTAATTATAGAATTAGAATACAATAAATGATATTTGTAAAAGGAGAAACTTTGAAGTGTTTCAGAATAAATAGATAAACACACAATTAAATAAATCAGTCAATTCCGAACAGAGGTCTGACATACATATCTGATTTATCCCAAGCTGGACAACCAAGAGAGTAAAAACGAAAAAACTGGATGTACTAACAATACAAACGACGTACAAACGTTAGCAAAGGAAAAATTTGCCCCCAGTTGGGCAACCAAGAGTGTAAAAATGAAAATATTGGATGTACAAACAGTACAGACGACGTAAAAATGTTAGAAAAAAGAAATATTCAAAAGCCAAACCTTGGGAAGATGAAACCAAATTTTGGTTTGCCCCTTGCTGTTAAACCAAGAGGATACAAACGAAAATATTGGATGTACAAATAGTACAAACGATGTGTAAACGTAAGCAACAAGAAAAATGGAAATTTTCAAACTTCGGGGAGCTCAAACAACATTTGGATTTGCCCCCACCTGGGCAATCAAGAGGTTACAGTCAAAAATATTGGATGAACAAACACTAAAACGACGTACAAATGACGAACAAGCGTTAGCAAAAGGAAAAGATGGAAAATCTATACATCGAGGGGATAACATGAAATTTTGATTTGCCCTTAGTTAAGCAACAAAGAGGGTACAAACGAAAGAGAGGGTACGAAAATATATGATGAACAAACACTATAAACGACTAACCAACGTTAGCCGAAAGAAAAATTCGGGGGACTGTCACGAATGTTTGATTTGACTCCAGCTGGGCAACCAAAAGCGTACATACGAAAATATTGAATAAAAAACGGTAAAAGCAACGTACAAACGTGAGCAAAAAGAAAGATGGAACAATTTAAACTTTGGGAGGCTGACACGAAATTTTGATTTTCCTTTAATTGACCAAACAAGAGGGTACAAACTAAAATATTGGATGTAAAAAAAGTAAAACAAAGTACAAACGTTAGAAAAAAGAGAAATGGAAGAATTCGAACATTATGGTGCTGACACAAAACTTTAATTTGCTTCTAATTGGGTGAAGAAGAGGGTGAACGCGAAAATATTGGTTGTAGAAACGGTACAAACAACGTATAAACGTTAGTAAAAAGAAAAACTAGCTGTGAATTCGATCTCGAGTGTTTCCACTTTGTTTGTATTTATAATTATATGGTGCTCATTTCACGAGCACTTTGCTTTCCGTTAGAAAATGTATTTGCTTCCTCATAGAGGAAGCATTAGTTATTTTTTTCAACAATAGACAAACCAAAATCTTCATTTTGATCAATTTAAAAATAGAAATGTACAAAAAATGCAAAACTACAAAATAATACCAGACAATTTTTTAACACAAAGACAAATCAAATTTTGTATTCGAAATGATAATTTTTCGAGCCGGAAATGGGAAGGGAAAAGTTCTGTCGCACCCCATCCCTTCCCAGTTTTATGATTTTTTTTATAAAAATTGTCAGAATTATTCTATTTGAACATGTATGATCAAAAAATCTTTTCTATTCATGCGTGAACTTTTATTTATGTCGATGAAAAAAGTTTTTCTGTTAGAAACGGGTGATTCAAATATTATAAATGAGCATAACTTCCTTAATCTTCAATAAAGTGTATTAATATTATACGGGTGACTAAAAAGTCCCGGGACGGTTGGATATTTCCTCAGGTAAAATATTTTTCAAAAAAGTAAAGGTCATTCCTGAAGTAAATTTCCACGAGGAATTCAATGGTGACCTTTATTTTGACCTTGAAGTTGACCTTTATGGCTTTTTGAAGGTCAACTTTGTTTTTTTAAATAGAAACCCCCTTTTTTACATCTGCAATCGATAGAGCGGAAAATTCTGCTTTCAGATACGTACCCAAGTCATAGGTCAATTGTAACGTTCCAGCTCAGTTAAAGGTTATTTGAAATTAACAACGTTTTCCAAGAGGTCAGTGTAATTTCTGAAGTAAATTTCAACGAGAAATTCATTGGTGAGCTCTGTATTGATCTTGGCTGCTGCGTTTTGAATATTGTAAAATGATATAGGAAATTTTTCATTAAAAGTTCCAGGAGTTCTGGTGAGAGTTCTGTTCCGCCCCAAAGAGTTATATCGAAAAGTCCTATACCGTTTTTCGATACCTAAGTCAATACCTAAGGCGATACCATAAGTCCTATACCGTTTTTCTATCTCCATACGAATATTACGAATCGAAACTAAATTTACGTATTACGAGTACATACTTACTATCTTTCGCTAAAAGATTATTATGGCGCAAGCTAAACTTTCGGAACGAGAGAGGGTATCTGTATTAATGATGCGTGGTTGAGGAGATCGAGTTCGATCTTATGATCAAGTTCGTTTGCTTTTTAATCGCACTTTAAATCAAGCACCCCAAAGGGAACAGAATTTACTACGTCCACGTCGTTGTTCCTGGGTAATGCTAAACGTAAACGTAAACTGCTTGGAAAACACCTTGAAAAAACCTTGAAGATCATCACCAAGATCAATACAGAGCTCACCAATGAATTTCTCGTTGAAATTTACTTCAGGAATTACACTGACCTCTTGGAAAACTTTGTTTATTTCAAATAACCTCTAATTGACCTTGAACGTTACAATTGACCTATGACTTGGGTACGGATGTGAACGTAGAATTTTCCGCTCTATCGATTGCAGATGTAAAAAAGGGGGTTTCCATTTAAAAAAACAAAGATGACCGTCAAAAAGCCCTGAAGGTCAACTTCAAGGTCAAAATGAAGGTCACCATTGAATTCCTCGTTGAAATTTACTTCAGGAATGACCTTCACTTTTTTGAAAAATATTTTACCTGAGGAAATATCTAACCGTCCCGGGACTTTTTAGTCACCCGTAGATCAATCGATTTTCCTCGAATCAAGGAATCTTTTCCGTTCTTGCATCAATTGTAAAATGTAAAATATTGTAAAATGTATTAATATTATACGTCAATCGATTCATCTCGAATCAACGCATTCTTTCTGTTCTTGCATCAACTTTGAATTATGTTAATGAAAAAAGTTTTACTATAAAAAACCGATTTTCAAAATATATAAATCACCATAACTTCCCTACGCTTTAATAAAATGTATTAATATTATAGCTCAATGGGTTCGTCTCGAATCTACACATCTTTTCTGTTCTTGCATCAACTTTGAATTATGTTAATGAAAAAAGTTTCACTATAAAAAACCGATTTTTAAAATATTATTGAGTGCTAAAAAAAATGCAACAAATAATTTTAGAAATCCTTCGACCAGGTTCAAGATATTAGTGGGAACATGAGCCCTCCAAATTTCATCAATTTATCTGCAACCGTTTTTAAGTTATCGTGTTCACAAAAAAGTGTGACATCCACACATCCCCACACACACACACACACATCCGGACAATTGCTTAGAACATTGTATTAGACATTTTTAAATTGAGGAAGGTTCAATTAAATGAATTTAACAATTTTGGAAAATGTTACCATTACAAAGCTTCCTCTATGAGGCAGCAATAGAAGAATTCAAACTTTGGAGAGCTGACAGGAAACTTTGATTCTTCCCAGGTGGGTAACCAGTACGGATCAAACGGAAATATTTTATATACAAACAGTAAAAACTACGGACAAACGTTAGCAAAAAGAAAATTTAAACTTTGGGGGGATGACACGAGATTTTTATTTGCCTGTAATTGGGCAAGCAACCAGGTACAAGCGAAAATATTGGATGTACAATATGGGGTGCCGAAAAATAATATTTTTTATTTTTTTGATTAGGATAGGAAAAATCTCATTCTATATATAAAAATATACTGGAACCTTGGATTTCTGTAAACTGGATTTGTGCGTTCCTAGAACTGATGGCCTCCGCAGTTTCGTAATGAGAGTAGTTGCGGAGTCGAAAAAGAGGATGTGCTCAGTCAAACGTGACAATCAGCTCGAGGGCCGCACTCTCAGCGCGCTAGTTTCATCAGGTTGTGTCATACTTCCAAATCCAACAGAAATTGCTCGTGCTTCGCTGCCTGTTTACGTTCGGATTCCCTGGATTTGTGTCGCGGGCTATGCTCGAAACCGTGCACACATATTTCAAGCGCCGAACGAAACGAAACGTTCAAGCGCGGTAACAAGAAATATGCGCAACCGGTACCCTTACGACTCGCGGCAAGGGCACGCGACGTATATCGTAAACAAAGAGTCGGAGAACGAAAACAAACACATTTTTGATTTGTTCAAACCATAATATAAATAATGACAAGTTTGATCGAATTCCTCAAGCGAAATTTAAATTTCTGATTAGAAAACCAGATTGGACATTCATACAGGGTGTCCTACAAATACGAATTTTGACACAATTTAAAAATAAATGAAACTTAGGTCAGTTAAAATAAAAAATAAAATGGCTAACCCAACCATAACGGAAAGCGACCACGATAATTTGAATTGGGAAGGTGCCGCTGCACTTCCGACTGAAAGTAAGGATTCAAATAACGTTGGGTCAACACCAACAATTAGAAATATGGCCTCGATTACATCCCAAAATTTGTGAGCAATCCCAAAAACAATAAACAGATCAATGGGTCGCGGCAGAGGTTTCGTTAGAAAAAATACAGAAACCCCAATAAATATCAATAGGTCGAACCAAGACAGATTAAATTTAGCAAAGCATCCAGAAACAACTCATATGACAAACAACAAACTCCCACTCCACGGCATGACTCAAATCCCTAACAGAACCTTGGACCCAACAAACGATACTTTCTTTTGGGACAACGAAAATCTACCCATAATAAACGCGTCAATTAAAAGAAATAATCCAAAACAAATAAACAACGCAACTTTTGAATACGATTCATTTTTGGAAAATAACACAAGGTTTCTTTTAGAAACCGACGAACTTTTAGAAAGTATACAGTTTAATGAATTCATGAACAATCAAAAGGTAAGATTGTTTAAAGAAAGGGAAAAAGGGCAAACAACTAGGAATTAGACTGGACCCGCCAGAAAATAGTTCTTTCGAATACAGCAAGAAAATAATAAAACCAAATATTAGGAAAAATAGAAACGAAACTCATAGCAGACGATCCGTTCAATTCAATTTAAGGGAAATTTTAGAAGAACCTCGATTAACCTCTAACAATAATATCGGAAATCATAACGAAGTAAGAAATAATAAGTTGAAATCAGAATACTCCGATGAATGTGAATCATTAAAGGACAGAAATAACTTAAACCAAAACAAACCACGTAGACTTTCAACAATAAATGGCAGATCAAACAGACGTTCAGGAATACATACTAATAACTCAGGCTCAGATTACGAATTTAATAATCACATAAATTATGAAACGATTCCAGCTACGTACTTTCCTTTCGGCATGATACAAACGCCTTTTCAAATTATGAGCAATTGGCCAATTAAATTCCGGAATAATAAAGACGATAGTCCCACGCATTTCCTTGAAGAGCTCAAAAGATTTAAAAGGGGTTCTAGAATAAACGACTGGGATGTCTTAGAAAATCTAGATGCATTATTAACCGAAGATACTGAAGATTGGTGTTTAATAAATAAAAATTCTTGGAGAACATTACCCGATTTTTTCGAAGATTTCAAAAACGCTTATATTGATGAAAGATTTTCTGAGGAAATTGAGCAAAAAATAAATTTTTGTAATCAAAAAAGAACACAAGACATTCACTCATACCTGGCAGAGATTAGAAAACTGTTTACAAAATTATACCCTAGAAAAACCCGCGAATGGGAATTGCGTAGAACGTATGAAAACCTCAGAATAGAATATAAAATGTATATAGAAAGAAACGATTTCGAAACTTTTGAAGACTTAGAAGACCTAGGTAAGGAGTGGGAAACTGAGCTAGCCAAATCCAAAATTCGAGGGCCAGTATTAAAAATTAGTGAACCTAAAATAGAGGATAAATTGGAACAAAAACGTAGTGACAGTAGTGGGGATAAAAATATTCTGGAAAATAATTAAGACTTAAAAGAAAATAACAATGGACAAAATGATAACCTATACGGAAACCTAAGTCAAAACAATCAGATTAAAAAACAATACAAAAACCGATACCCATTTTTACCATTTGGATTTCCATCTTTACATTTTCCAAATAAATATCAACAAAACCTCAGACCTAGATTTCCACCTAGATTCCAACCAAATTACCTACCCAGATTCACAAACAGTAGATCCAGGTACCCTCACAACCCCTACCACCAAATTTTATCTATGTTCAACCAAATGTCATTGGACTCAAATACAAAAACGAATGAGAACACAAATAATTCAAATTGTTATTATTGTGGTTTATCGGAACATTTTAAAAGAGAATGCCCTTATTATGCTTATAACCAGGGAAACAGGAAGGGCGGGTACTAGGGCTAAAAATACTAAGACCTAGCACCGAAACGCCGGAAATTTTAAATTCGGATAAAAGATGAAATAACGGAAACACCTTTTCATCTAATGACAAAATTCGAAGGTAGCTTATTTCGAATTCTAGTAGATACAGGTGCCACACACTCTTATGTGGAAAGGAATTACTGGAAAAAATCGAGAATTCCAAATATTCAATTTTTAAACCCGCTTCGCGAAAATAGTCGCGAACGGTCGACATAATTGGACAATAGGGTGACCAGAAAAAAAACTTTTGGTTTTCTTAGAAAAGTGTCATTTTCACTGTTTTCTACTGTTTTCAAAGCCTAATAACGGCCCTAATAATATATATCTTATACTGAAATTTTAACAATATTTTCCTCGAAGGTGGAAGATCACATTTTCTGAAAAGGCAGATTAGGAAAAATATAAATAAGCCTGCAATAATGAAAAAAAATCTGAGTAAATTTTTGAAAATTGACAGGTCTACGACTTAAGCTGTTTAATTTTCGGGGCGGAGCGCTCATCAGCTCGGCCATAAAAGTTGATCCCAGTGGGTCTTGACACCATAAACTCATAAAGCAGATCCTTTCTCGGCAAGCGTTCTTTACTCATATTTCCCTTTTTCAGAAAAGTGAATAATAATAATTCAGGGGACGCTAACTAATCCTGTTATAAAGTCACATCGATGAAAAGAGCTGAGGTTGCACCTTTACGATCGACTCTTCACTTACCGAAATTGTCAGCTTTTGCAATGACAACTTTCAAAGACGATGGGCTACCTCTAAATATTGTTTAAAATTAAAAAAAAAATCTGGCTTCTACAATCGCATAAACTACTGTTATTTGCCCTTCACTCCTAAGAAAACCAAAAGTGTTTTTTTCTGGTCACCCTATTGGACAAGCAGTAATTCCAATTATGATCGGGAAAAAAGTAAAACATTCAATGTTCATGTTAGTCCCAAAATTAAACTCCGTAGGAATTTTAGGCACAGACATGGTAAAAGCCATACCGATGAGCCTAAATTATCACTTGGAAACCTGGTGGTTACCAGGGAGTCCCCCCACCCACTATTCTATGGAAGCTTATCCAAAATCACTCCCCACCCCAATAATCGAAAAAAAACCGATCCTGAACCTGACATTAAAATAAAAGAAATTAAGAAAAACAAAAATGTAAATATGGAGAATAAATCATTAATTAAAAAGGAAAAAAAGAAATATAGATAGGAAACCTAAATTCAGAGGAAGTGTTAACCTAAAAAGCACTAGAGAGCTCAACAAAAGTAACCCAACTGTAAAAAATAATGAAATCCCCCTAGTACCTATCAATCCTAACCAATCCCAAAAAAAAACAAAAACGCCCAAATTCCGGTTAAAATTCCTATAAAGTATATCCTGAGCCTAATGAGCGTCCCTACAAGTAACAAATTCCAACCCCTAGAGAGCATCCCCACTCCAGACACTAGCGACGACTCAAGCACTCAAGACTCAGAGACTAATAAGAAGAGAATAATAAGAAAAATAATTCGGGAAAAATATTTTATAATAAAAAATACGAGAAAAAATATAAGGATAGTGACAGCAATCTTTGGAAAAATAAAAAAATTACTGATCAAAATAAAATAGGAAAGGAATCTCAAAAAGCAAATGAGATATCGGAAATTGATAACAGAAATCAATGGGTTAATTTCAAAAATAAAGGAAAATATAGGAAAAATCGACAAACAAAATTATGGTTCCCCAGAATATTGCGAAGGTATGGTTGAGCTTAACAAAGGCCAAGAATCCCAATTACAAAAACTTTGAGAAAACAAAATAAAAGTATATCAGGGAAAAAACATAGGCAACTCACCTAACAAACCACAAAATAGACGTCCAGGGCCACGATCCCATCAAACAGCGATATTATCATGTGAGCCCAAAAATTAAAGAAATAATTTATCAAACAGTGGATAAATTATTAGAACAGGATATAATAGAACCCTGTTGTTCCGATTGGTCTAACCCTATAGTTATGATTAAAAAACCAGGGAAAGACTATAGATTCTGTTTGGATTTCGGAAAGGTTAATAATATTACTAAAAAATACCTCTACCCAATCCCACTCATGACAGAAATACTGGACACTTTAACATCAGCAAAATTTATTTCAAAAATCGATTTAAAATTAGCCTTACTACAAATACCATTAGGCGAAAACTCAAAACCAATAACAGCATTCACAGTCCCTGGAAAAGGCATGTACCAATTCAAAAGAATGCCATTTGGTTTAACCAATGCCCCAGCCACTTTCCAGAGACTAATGGATAAAATCATTACTCCAGATTTAAAGCCAAACGTTTTTTGTTATTTATACGACATTGTTATAGTAACTCAAAATTTTGAAGACCATTTAAAATATTTAAACATTGTATTAGATAAAATAAATAACGCAAAATTAACGATGAGCCCGGAAAAATGCGAGTTCGGCTGCTCAGAAATTAAATACTTAGGTCTTAAAGTTACCGACAAAGGACTTCAAATAGATGACGAAAAAATTCAACCAATCTTAGAATTCCCTAAATCTAAAAATATTAAGCAATTACAGCGCATAATAGGGATGGCAAGTTGGTAACGAAAATTTATCCCACACTTTGCCGAAATAATAGAACCAATAAACAGATTACTTAAAAAAGATAAACAATGGGATTGGGGATTGGAACAGGATGAGGCCTTCCAAAAAATCAAAGATCTCCTAACTTCACCACCAATTTTGACATGTCCAGATGTTACTCAACCTTTCGTACTCGAAACCGACGCGAGTAATACGGGGTTAGGAGCCGTACTTACTCAAACGATCGACAGCGTACATTACGTAATCGCATACGCTAGTGGAAGCCAAAACGGTGCGGAATCGCGTTACTCGGCATCCGAAAAAGAATGCCCAGCGGTAGTTTGGGCCATACGAAAATTTAGACCATACTTAGAAGGCTACATCTTTAAGGTAATCACGGACCACTTAGCGTTAAAGTGGCTCCATAACCTAAAAAATCCCACTGGCCGATTAGCCAGATGGGCACTAGAACTTCTCGAATATGACTACGAAGTCATATATCGAAAGGTAGTTCAAATTTTATCCCTGATGCTCTGTCGAGATCGGGAGAATCACCCAAAGTAATCGTCGCTTATAGGAGTATATAATATAATACAATAATAATAATATATAATGATAGTTGCTTAATAATATGTAATATAATATCCTCCTTAGTGTTGGTGAGGAAGTTTTAATCTTTTTCGTAACTTACCATCGAAATGTAGTGCAGAATTTAAAATAATAAATAATAAAATAATAATAAATTGGGAAAATAGATATTCGTCAAATATTTCTAAAGCCTTTTTGAAGAATTTGCGTACTCTTATTTTAAAGAAATGTTCTTTTTTCAAGGCTTTTAGGCAGAAGTTCTAACCTCAAAATTCAAGTGCCCCATTTTTACTCCATTAATACTAGCAATAAAATTTTTTTCAAATAACAAGTGGTACTCTTTTTTTTTACTAGAGGTACGTGTGAAAAAGGAAAAACAGTTTACTTGAATAATTTTTGCGCAATATCTAACTTTGTTATCTAAAAAAGTATCTAAAAAAGTATTTCATTCTAGTATTTACTTCCTGAAATGAAGTGATTTAATTTTGAGGTTAGAGCTTAAGCCCAACAGCGGAAAGTGGATAAAAACCACTTATAAATATTAAAATTACTACTTATTCTACATATTTTAAGGGGGGGGGGGATATGTGTGAAGAACTGTGAAAATCTGTTTAATATTATAATTTTTGCGTTGAATCAATTTTTTGGGTGGTAACCTTAAGTAAAGTGAAAATTACAAAGTTTGAAATTACGAATAAAGCTAAAATCTGGAAGCTCAGGAAGGAGAGGATTCAGGCAAAGAAGAAGAATCACCAGAGAAGGATTGCACAACAGAGGCACAGCCGCGTCCATCGAGAAATTAAAAACAAAGAAAAATTACCAGATCACAAACAATAAAATAAAACATCCATCCATCCATCCATCCATCCATCCATCCGTCCGTCCGTCCGTCCGTCCGTCCGTCCGTCCGTCCGTCCGTCCATCCATCCATCCATCCATCCATCCATCCATCGATCCATCCATCCATCCATCCATCCATCCATCCATCCATCCATCCATCCAGACCTCTCTTGCATCCACGTTGTTCAACTGTTGCACTCCATACCGGCTCGATAGATGTTAATATCCTCTCTTTGGGGATGCCAGTGAATAGCTTGTAGCTGGTGTTTAAACAAGCTATGGGCCTGTAGTTCTTTGGACTTGACAAATCTCCGGTCTTAGGGATCAATACCGTGCGTCCTTCCAATAGCCACTGCGGGACGGGTTGTTCTCCGTTTAAGAAAGTAGTAAATATACGAGCCTTTTCAATTTTGAATTGAAGCTGTGCAATACGCTCGCGAGTCTTACTCAGACGTACTGAAGTTTCGTTACTTCTACTGTCGCTAAGCAAGGACAGCGCCTTCTCGTAAACAACACAGTTCAGATTCCAGAGATTAACATCTTCGGGGAGCAAATCGGGGAGAGCAGTATTAGCTTTTGTCCATCCTGAGAAAGACTTTCTCGTGGATAGATCTCCTACTTCTCATGTTGGCATCATCGGCTATCTGCAAAGGTGGTCTTGCTGGAATAGGTGGAATGTTCCCTGGAGGATGTTGCTCTTCTTCTTGTTGATAAAGAGCTTCATATCCGTTTTTTCGCAAAAAGGATATCTGATCTCTTAAATTCTGAGGGGTTTGATGAGCATATTCCGGGTGCATATTGACCCAACGGTCATGTAACCTCTGCATGAATCCTCTTCGTGCTGGTGAGCTTCTTTACCAACAGGTAAGGATGTCTCTTCTGAGTTGGTCCGACCATTTAAATCGATGTTCTCGCGTTTGTCCGGAGCCATTGCCTGGTCGTCGCCTCGGTTCGGTCCTATTGCGACTCCCAACTGAACCATGGCCTCCATCCGAGAGAGGCCTATTGTGGTTGGCACTGCGCGATACTGGTGTCGTAACCGCATAATTCATTGAATTTGGGAGTTAGCCCAAAGCAACGTGGCTGACTGCAAGAGACTGCAATTATCATTATCATTATCATTATTGTTATAGAAATGAAAATAATAGTAGTTCAATACAGATAAATCGATTCAAAGATTTCAAGCTGTTATTGAACTAAGAAAATATTAATTTAAAAATAAATCCTTTCATGCACGTAAAGTATTACAATCGAAAAGTGAAATCCTGTAGAGACAAAAAATGTTTAAAAAAAGTTATTCAAATAATTGATAATAAACAAAACGAGTTAGGTTATTTTTCCATCCAATGGGTATTATAGGTTTTTTTATTAATTTCTCGTTTAAACATTATTTAATGATTTCTACTGATATAATTGTTATTAACATGATTGAACTGGACGTTTCTGTGGTTGACTGATCCATTTTTATTTAGATTTTAATGAATTATTGAGCAGTAACAATACAGCTGTGCGAGAGCGAAGAACGGGAGCTGCGCGCGCGACGTTTCTCCATGCGTCCTATTCTAGTATAACGTGATTTATGTAAACAATAATAATTTTTATATTAGTTTTGAGCTATGTACTAACTAATTAGGGTTCCCTGATTCCGAAAAAGCGATTTACGGGAAAATAACCTTACCCGGGTTAGGTTGTTTTTTCACCCAACGCTTCATATGCAGTCTTTATATATACACTACACTTAACATTGCAATTAACTCTGCGGATATTTATTTTACAAAAGAATATTTCCAACAAAAGTTGTAGAAAATGTTATCCACTATAATTTCTGTTGAAACTTTTTTCTTCTAGGATGCACCAAACCGGAGATATTTGTAAAAACACGGATTTTAGGCGCCATTTTTCAAAATGGCGGCGAAGCTCAAGTGGCCGGTGTAAGCAAATTGAGTATCTTTTTGAGATGTCGGAAAGTACTATATTACCAATTTTCATCTCTCCAGCATTTTTGCAGGTAAAAGTACCTATTGCCTGGGCTAACTAGAAATTTTTGTGCAGCCTGTAACAAAGCTTTAAAAAATCCAAAAAGTCACTTATGTTCCGAAAAATATAATGCATTGAGCTATTCACCACCCTGTGATCAGGAAAGTAAGAATGTATTTGGGAATGCCGAAAAGGAAACTAAATGCGAATCACGCATGAGGTCCTTTTATGGGGCCTCATTTAAAGGAATCATTCACACCCTGATTCATACAGCAAGGGAAGAAGTATTTTCTCAGTATTCAAAATTTGTGGTGGTTGTTCAAAATTAATGAATTATTTGAATTTTAAAGGTCATAAATATGGATTTTCAAAATATGCTATGTGTAGGAAAGTTAGCCCAGACAATCATTTGTGCTACATAACACCAATTGGGAATCCACGTTATGATAAAAAAGTAGCATACATTTTTCACGACTTTGAAACTCAGCAGAGTGAATCTGTCGTAGGTCAGGAATCCACGAAAAATCACGTACCTGCTTTGTGTTTTGCACAAAAGGTATGTGATGAGTGTATGGATGATCCGGATTAAAATTTACGGTGTAAATAGTGTGGCATCAGACAGTATATTTGCGATGAAGATCCGGTTTGTATAACTCATAATTCTAAAGTGTTTGACGCTCAATTTATTTTGAATCATCTTAATAAAGAGTTATGGCTTAGAAATTTACCTGAGTAAATCAAACCCGTTTTATTGACAGTTTGAATTACCTTCACATGCCATTATGTTAATTGCCTAAAACTTTTGGCTGAGAAGAGGCAAAGAAGGGTAAATTTCCCCATTTATCTAATACTCCTGAGAATCAAAAATACATTGGAAAAATTTCGGATGCAAAATATTTCTTACCGGATACAATGTCTCCAGAGGCTCGGGATTCGTGTTACAAGTGGTACGAAGAATGTGTCAGGTCAAAATACAATTTCAATTTCAAAGAAGAATTGAAATCATATTGTATAAATGATGTGGATATTCTTCGTAGGGCGTGTTTCGCTTTCAGATAATTATCTCTTAAAGTCGCTAATGTTGATGCATTTATTGCAAGTATAACGATTGCATCGGCTTGCTCAAAATATTTTAGAAAAAATGACCTGAAAGCTGATAAAATAGGTATTATACCAAACGGTGGAAACAGACGGGCTGACAGACAATTAAGGAAAGCTATCGAATGGTTATTAGCCTTAGAATGCGAATTAGACATTAAAATCACTCATGCAGGCCGGACACGGGAATTTAGATTACCAGAGGGCTCTCTAGATTATGGCTATTATGAAAATAAAGAAGTCAATACGCAAGTAGTTTACCAATTCCACGGTTGCTTCTGGCATGGGTGTCCGTATTGTTTCAAATTGAATCGTGCTGAAAAATTACGTTTGGATAAAAATTCAAAATCGCTGAATGATCGTTTTAAGCGAACAAAAGCTCAAACTGACCGTCTCCGCTCATTAGAGTAGGAGGTAGTCGAGAAGTAGGAGTGTCCCTTTGATATGGAAAAAGTTCAAAATGATGATTCACGTAGTTTTTTAACAGACCACCCACTTTTGATGACCGAGGCATTGAATCCTCGATATGCATCCTACAGGGGTCGAACAAGTGATATATTTACGTATTATGAGGCTGAGAGTGAAGCGAAAATTTCATACCTGGATGTTTGTTCACTTTATCCATTTATTTGTAAATATAGCAAATTTCCCATAGGTCATCCCAAAGTTTATATTGGTGATGACTGCAAAAGTTTAACCGGTGTAAACTATCATTTAACTAATGTTGAGGCATTAGTCAATTGCAGGGTATTGCCTCCTACTGACAAATAGTTACCTGTTTTACCTGTCCGTATGCACGGTAAAAACATGACCCCTCTGTGCAATACTTGTTGTAAATTAAAACTTAAGCAAGATTGCCCACATGTAAACAGTACAAATAAGAGAGAAATAGAAAGAACATGGGTTTCCGATGAGCTAAAAGTAGCAATTCAACACGGTTGTTAAGTTACCTCTATTTTTGAAATTTGGCAGTATGAAACTACCCAATATAACAAGCTCACAAAAATGGGTGGTCACTTTGTACAATATATGAACCGATTTTTTAAGCTAAAGCATGAAGCCAGCGGATATCCTGCCTATCGCACTGATGAAGCATCGAAAAAGGCATTCAATCAAAATATATTAGAGTGTGAAGGTATAGCACTAGATCCAGAAAACATTAAAAAGAATCCGGGATTGCGCTAGTTGGCTAAACTTTGTCCTCAATAATTTTGGTGGAAATTTGGCTAACGAGAAAATATTCCGAAGACTGAGATTATTCATAGTCAACAAGAATTGCTGGAAATTGTTCAGAGTCCTGACAAAATTCTCAAGAGTGTTTTGCCTGTAGTCGATAATAGTATTCATGCCTTATGGCTGTACAGAAGTGAAGCTGTAACGCCTTCGCCTATCACTAATGTGGTTATAGCAGCTTACGCGACAGCTCAGGCACGCGTCAAGTTATTTACTTACTTGAAGCAACTAGATCGTCGTGTCCTCTATTTTGACACGGATTCCATTATATTCGCCAGCACTGATGTGCCAGATGTGTATTATCCAGATACAGGTTTCCTATTAAGTGATTCAGCTGACGACCTTGAAGTTTTTGTTCCGGTAGTTTTATAGAAAAATTTTTCTCAGGTAGTCTCAAATCTCATGCATATAAGGTGCGATCACCTAATGGTAAAAACCACAATGTTTGCAAAGTGAAAAGTATTAATTTTCACTATAAATCTTTGAAATGATAAACTATGACTTGATCTGTGATCTCGTTATTAAAAAGACAGAGCCAATTAAATTAAATTTTAGTAGCATCCGAAAAATGATGTCCCGTATACACTAAAAGACTATTAGTTAAAGGATATGACTCTACAATTTGCCTGCATTATTTCACAAGATAAATAATTTATTTATTTTTCAGCCATACAAATCGAATTATGAAAACTTGAAGAATCACTCTCTCTCTCTCTCTCATTCCTACACATACAGTCACAACTACTTTTGCTTCTTGAAAATAGAATAATTGTGTGTTTATTTCTTATTATTTTTATTTCAAAAAATATATTCTTCTGCCTGCTAATAATGAGAACTTTCACTTTTTGTTTTTAGTTGAGGAATTGGGACTGCTTGGTGATGATGACGAAAATACATTTTTCGAGCAATGCGGGCAAGATAATCACCCCGATTTACCGCTGATCATCGTTTTTCAGGACTATTATTATAGAGGGGCTCAGCCCTACACTCTTGAATTCTCGAACTCTTGGATTCTCACTCTTGAATTCTCGGACTTCTCGAATTTTTCATTTTAAAATAATCTAAATTTATTGAAAAGTGAATTCAGTAACATAAAATTTACTTTAAAAAGAAAAAAATTGTCTACAAATTTGATCTATTATCCCAAAATGCATGAAAAATAATTTCCTGCTATTATATAAACAAAAGCGAACAATAACTTAGAATAATATAATTCTATACTTAATTTTCCTAACCTGACACAGGCAACCCAAATATAGCTAAAAAGTAGAGTTTTTCGGCAATAGTCTAACTCGGCGCGACGGGTGTCGCGCGCCCTTGTGAGCTCATCTCTGGGCGTGTTGGAAGGAGCACGTCAAAATAAGCTTATTCATTGACGTGATGGAGTGGAGAGCGGTCAGGGGAATCAGCTCAAATAACCTGGACACGCGGACAGTATCTGATTGATCAATTTCTACAAAATAAAAAAATAATAAAAAAGTGTGTAAAAAGAAATTCTTGGTTAAAAGAATCAAGATTGTTCGGAATTGACTGATTTATTTGTTTTTGATGTTTTTTATTCCAAATTATGTTTTATCTATCATTATCTTCGATATGCCTCATTTCTCAACGTGGGACTGCCCTTGGGAACGAGGCTTGTTTACTATTCCGGAGGAATGTCAATCTCAACGTACAAATGATAATTAATTGAAAATGTTGTGAGACTATAATTTTGAAATATTATTTTGCAACTGAGTTTGTGAACTGAATTAGTGAAACGAGTCCTAATTGACAAATAGTCGTAGCTTCTTTATTGACTACTAGACTATTACGTGCGCGCGCGAGCGCGCGCTAACTTTCTGTCTTCATTTTTTTCCTTTACTCAATTTTCGAATCACTATTTGTTCGCTCAAATTTCTTGACTAATCAAATTCTTGCTGAAATTATATTCTAAAAGAATGTATTCAGTGAATCCATGTAACGTAGAATTTACTATTACTAATTATAATAGTAAATGTCGAGATATAATTTGAAGATTTCAAGTGCACGTTATGTAATTTAATATTTTGAAAAAAACATCATTTTTGTACAATGACTTTTACTGGTACTTTCACGGCCATTTTTCTAAATGTAAGCATCAATATACATCGCTAAATCATTAACAAACTAATACCTATAATTTAAAAAAATCCTATTCTGATCTGATTCTAAGTTCTCAATATAAAAATCATTGAACATGTATTTGCACTGGAATGTTTGAATACATTTTTGTAGAAAAAGAAGAGCGTGTCAGAATACAGTTCTAAATAATTAAAACATATGTACATGTCATTTTGAAAATTGAATTCGAATCCTCATTTCACGGCCATTTTTGTAAATCTGTGAATCAAGAAACATCGCTAAATCATTAAATTATTATCATATTATAAAGTTTAAATAATTTAGAAAAACGACAGCTTACGACAAAACATCGTTGAATAATTAAAACATATACGCATATAATTTCGAAAATTGAATTAAGTTGCATGCCTCTCTTTTTTCGTGGTTATCTCAGCGATATATTGAGTCCGACTTCTCCATGCCTCAAAGAAGTGAATTGAAAAAATTCAAACTCCGGTAATTTAAAGCTTGAAATCTGCTCTTTAAAATGAGACCAAGAACATAATGAAATATTTACTTTTTGTCAACTTATAATAAAAAATGTGGAAGCATGTCCAAGATGAAAATCAGTTCGTCGAGCGGCAGTCGAATGTCGAATTTAAATGACAATTCGAGAACCAGTAGATATTTTATCATATTCCTAATCTCATTTTGAAGATGATATTTCCAACTTTAATTCCTAGAACCTTCCATTTCTTCCATTTCCTTCTCTGAAGCGTGCAAAAAGTGGAATTTGATAATCGAGAATTGGTCACAAACATTTAAAATAATTATATGATTGAGTATGTGAGCTAAACGTCATAATCATGATAGGATAGGTACAAATGTCATGAAGGTTAGCATAGTTAGTGCATCCTTACGGTAGGGTGAAGTTGTGCCGTTGCATCGATTCTCCAAAGCATAATTT